>VYXF01002465.1:415326-428709 GCA_013397295.1 Polioptila caerulea | reverse complement strand
GAGTCTCCCATTAGCTCTTCATGTCTTGCCTTTGTTTTTGCTATGTCTGCATCAGACAGTCAAACCACACCTTTCATGCTATCTACATTAAAATGCCACTAAGAGTGCACTTTCCTTCTAGAGAAGTAAACTGTTGTGCCACGTGAATGTTCCTCAACCATCACACTGCTTTGAACCACCTGTTTCCAACCAATCCCTTGAGCTGTCATCAACTCAGGTCCCTAAGTACTTGACTGCTGAAAAACTGAAGGTGGTAACAACAGCAATTGCTGGCTGCTACTGTTTCACTTTTATCTCCTCACCCCGGGAGATGTGTGACTGCCAGCAGTAGAAGGCAGTTAATAGCGCCCTCTTGCTTTCATGGATATTTAAGGATAATAAGCATAACTTGCCACTGTTTTCTCATTCTTGCTCTGGAAAAACAAACTGTTGTTGACAGCTCTGGTCTGAAACCCCTTAGAATTCTTCTGCAGTCCTCAGAGGGTTTATAACCCACAGCTGAATAATGCCGTGCCTATAGAAGCACATAAATAATTCTGATCTTTGCCCAACAGAATCCATTTCATGCTTTAACAGCAGTTCTTACACAAAGCTCCACTTACTTCTCCCAAGAGTGGAGATCCAGTGGCTTCCACAAAGTTGCTGGCTACCAGTGTATTACAAGTTTTGNTAAAAACCACAGTACATCAGAAATCTGTGTAAAAAACATATACGTCTGTATCAAGGAGCTCAGTAACAACTTAAAGCACCACTCAAAATTAAGTACCATACATGTTACAGTACATTCCATTTATTATGACAATTTAAGGCTAAAATAGGTACGACTCCCTTATAGTCAAGCTTTCATATATTTATAAATGCATACAAACATTAAGTAGATACAAATGCGTAGGGTTTTTTTATTGCTCTGAACTGTCTACTAGAATGTTCAGCTTTCCCAGATGTTGTCTCCGTTTGCCTTTCTCAATCAAGCTGAAGTCCTACAACTGTAACTTACAGCACTTGTACAATTATAGACCTTCTTTGATTTGAGCTGTAAATAAATTCAAAGATATATCAGACAAAATTGCCCACCACTGAAAACTTCATAACTTAGTTAACTAAACTATCTTATCATCCATAAGATACACAATTCATCACAAAGATTAGTTCAGCCATTCTTCAGGAAGGATTTTCTTTTCAAAATAATAGTTCTAACCAAGCGGCAAACAAGATAACCAGCAAGAAATGATTGACTGGTACCAGTCTAACAGACTGGGCTTTGGGGGAAGGGGGGGGAGTGAAGGAAGCTGGATATGTGCTCCAAAACAAAGAGCAAACTTTTCTTCTTGCTCATAGAGCAATTATGTTTCCCAATTATGTAAGGCGATGCCTCATTCTGCCAGTGCCAAATTCTTTGACTGGAGCTTGTCCATTTCTTGACCAATATTCCCTTCAATGGTATCACACTGGGCAAGAAAAACCTGAGAATAAAAAAACAAACAAACATTACTGGATACGCAATCTGGCACTGGGAGGTGCTACTGAAGAACTGAAAGCGCAGTTTCTATCAAGAATTTGAAGATGTCAACTCAACAGCCACGTTTCCAGTTGATTTGGTAATAGCTTATGCACACCTACATTTACCCAAAATCCAGCAGAAACACGACATAGGATAAGGCTAATAAGGATAATAGCACAGCTGCCCACCATGCTGACATATCTCCAGTTGATTCAAAGTTCATAAACAACAACAGGAAACATAAAGGTTCACACAAGTTAGCACTTCATTCAGTTTGGAACATGACTTCTAAGCTCCTTTCTAAAGCCCGTACTTCAGAGGCCAAGGCTGGGAGGGACAAACCTGCTCAGCCAAATTTAAAACAAGCTTTCACCAAGACCTTTTCTACTTCTTGAGACTACAAGGCACCATTAAACCTTCATCTTCATCAATAGCTGGTGTTCCTCAAAAGACAGAAGGCTCCATTCCAAAAAGGGCAGCCTACAGCACCTTATGCTTTCCTAGAACCTGCCCATGAATTCTCCCAAGAAACACAGAGAGCAATTGGGAGCCAGCAGCCCCTGGTCACTGTGCTCAGCCTGTACACAGCAAGACACGCCAGCACTTTAAGACAATAAACTGTTTTAGGCCAACCCCAAGGTATGCAAGTATACTGCATGTTCTGAGAAGGAGTCTCCCATTAGCTCTTCATGTCTTGCCTTTGTTTTTTCTATGTCTGCATCAGACAGTCAAACCAGACCTTTCATGTTATCTACATTAAAATGCCACTAAGAGTGCACTTTCCTTCTAGAGAAGTAAACTGTTGTGCCACGTGAATGTTCCTCAACCATCACACTGCTTTGAACCACCTGTTTCCAACCAATCCCTTGAGCNATAATTCTGATCTTTGCCCAACAGAATCCATTTCATGCTTTAACAGCAGTTCTTACACAAAGCTCCACTTACTTCTCCCAAGAGTGGAGATCCAGTGGCTTCCACAAAGTTGCTGGCTACCAGTGTATTACAAGTTTTGCTGCTTTGGCTAGGCAAGTGGAATCAAGAGTGTGTTCAGAACCTTCACATTACACAGCCACACCAGCAACCACCTTCATTTCCATTTGCATTACCTGCACTCAGCTCAATAACTGAGTACCAAGTGCTTTGTCCCTAAAGCTGTAACTAAAACCATTTCTCCTATGAAGTACTTCTTGGTGGGCATTCCTCTAAAATAGATGGCTATTCTAAAAGACTTGTAAAACATCAATGGGAAGTATTTAATAAAGTTACAGTAAAAGACAAAATTATTCAACTCTACATATGAATGCAAGGTACTTCCACAAACGATTTTTAGGAACCCAACCTGGCACTAACGCTAGCACAATACAAAAAAAACCCCAACACAACAGTAATACAAGGAGCATTACCATTCATTTATGTAAGTTTATTATCATTCATTTATGTAAGTTTGAGTGGAAGGAGCTGAATTCCAGTATTTATTAACAAACCTTCAGTTCAAGGTCTCTAAGAAAACAACGCCTAGGAATTTACAAGCATCATACTATAGCAAAGCAATTAAATTCTTCATCCCCAGCACAGTTACTCTGCTATACAGATCTTAAAGATCTACTCTCCAAAGAAAGTTGGTGCATTGCAATAGAAGCTAAATTTTCCAAACAACACCTCTGGCAAGGCCAGGAGTACGGCAGCAGGAATTGACTGCATCCTTGTGGCCAGACCTCAGTCATTATTCCAGTCCACCAAGATTCAAAAAAGGAGGAATGATCAATCCTGTTGCCTTTACAGGTTATCAGGATTACTTATCGTCAGGCAGCTGTAAGACAAACCATTAATGTAAATGACAAACATCAGAAAACAGCATGAACCATGAAAATCTGCATTTTGTGTGCTGTTTTATAAAGCTCCCCAACACAACAGTAAGGGTCAGAATACCTCCCAAAGGGTCATGCAAAATACCAGTGTAAGAATAAACACTGAAAAAATCTAAACAACTCGTTTTCACAAACTCTTGGTATACAAATGCCCAGCATTTATGGAGGGGAAAAAAAAGGAGAAAAAACACCAAAAACAAACCAATAAAACTTACCTGGACCCTCTTCACCAGCCCCTTCTTTTTCAGTTTGCAGTCACTGAAATTCTCTGGCAGATTCTGCAGTAAAATAAGCAAACAAGTTAATGCAGGTTAACGCTGAAATGAACATATTAGACTTAGAGCAGAAACTGGAATTATCAAAGAATCCTCTGAATAGGCATCCTGAAAATGCCATGCCTGCTCAGCATGGATGATTACACAGGAAAGAATATATAAGAAAAAGTTATTAAAAAGTCAGAGACGCATCATGCTGACTGCAAAGAACCCAGCTTGCAAATCTACCACGTGTCTTTAGGGAATACATGACAACAGACTACACACACTGCTTTTTCTGCTGTGCTGTGTTCACTGTTTGGCTGAGCTTCATCTTCAGAGGGTGTTTTTCAGAGATTGTAACATGAACAAATTTCTTACAAATACCTTAACTCAACCACTTGCCATCATTAGAATGTATCATTAGTAATGCAGCCATTGCCAGTCTAAGCTGTACATCTGATCATCTCTGCAATGTACTCATGGAAGGCAACAGATGTGAAGTGTTACACCAAGTCAGCTTTTAATTTAATTCAAACTGTATCATTTTCTGTACTCCTACCACCCATCATGTTCATGTATGCCATCCTGGCAAGTGTTACATGCTTTGTCCTTTCCAAGTTGTGTGAAATTGGGGTGTTGCTGAGGAATGGTGCTCAGGTTTATGGTTTTATTTCTCAACAGGTAAAACCTTACAGATGATTATTATTATATAAAGTTTATGTGAGCATTCTTAAAAACACTGTGTTCTCACTGGTTAAGATGCATAAATATATTGGGAGTTTCTCAGTAGTTTACCTTTTATTTTCCACCCTAACTCCAGACCAAGAAGACGGGATTTCCTAACCTAACCAAGTGGGCTGCTCAGGGAAGGTTGCCCACAACAGGACGCTGACAGACTGGTGGGGCACAAGGGTCTCAGCTAACTTAGGGCACTGACACACAAATCAAACAGAAAGGGTTGGAGAAAGCCTCCCTTTCACATGACAATGCTCCTTGAGCTTTAGAAATACCTTTCTCTGAAGATTTGATTTCATGTTTACAACTCGTGCTAAGAGATGAAAATATTATAGTAAGAAATGCTCATCACATTTCTGTTGATCCAGAAAAATTCAAGAAGTTTAGTAATAGAATCTCATCTTATTGTAAGTGGAAAAACTACCCAGACATCTGGGAAATGTTTGTTGCAGGAACAGCAATGGGGTTTTTCCAGAATACTTATTTCTTTTAATCCCTGAAACGTTAATTTTGTATGGATTTATCCAATGACAAGTATAGCAGAGTCAAGGAGACAGTTAAATTTCATCAGAGGAAGGTAATTTAAGTAAGTTCTACTTACTATAATTTTAAAAAGTCCTCAGAAAAGGAGGATGGGCCACCTGAGCATAACTATGAGTCAGTAGTGCTATCAATGTCCTCAATACTGATATATGCAATTTGACAGATTTGTTGTGAACTTATGTTAATGAAATCAATGACTGGTATTTCAGAAGAGAAAGCTTTTTTCAATTCTTAGAACAATCTGTTCTCTGCAATATTGTCTTTCTAGATTAAAAAAACTGCCATTTATTAGGAGACCATATTGAGGACAAAGTGAGTGCTCTGTGATATTGGTGAAAACATTCATCAAATCAGACCTGGTTCACAAGTACATACTGTCATGACTGTGGATTCAAGCCTTCCTACTGATCTCAGAAAAACTTTGCTTTTTCTTGAAAAAGCCTTTCAAATATTTAAAAACCTGAGCCAGATGACCAAGTAAAGCATTTCCTGTGTTCTTCTCACTGAGATTTGTAATAAATAGTGTATTTTGACTTCTATTCCTGGACCAAATGTTTTAACTGATGAAATAAATAGCACATCTGCAAATGCACACACACAAATTTGAACAAGACTCGACTGCATTCTTCCAGAAGAAAACTTCTAAGACCTGTGGCTTATGGCAATGTCTGACTGTGTCAGACAAATTAAAATTTTGTAAGATGCAGTGAAAGCAGTAGCTGTTTAAATACATTTGTTACAATGCTGAACTTACAGATGCTCTACCCAAAAGCATCCCTTCATGACTTTTCTTTCACACCTCTGGCAGTGACAACACTGTATTTTTTCTCTCACACCCCATGACCATGCGACTTCAAACTTACTTCTCCACCTTCCAAATCCCATCTTTTAAATTCACAATCGTTGAATGCATGGTGTCTAGTAAAAGTATTTAGTTCCAAACTCTAATTAATGAGCTTGTTTGCTACCAGTAAGAGAGTGATACCCCTAGAATAGAAAGAAAACAATATGCAGGCTTCCTTACCCTTATCTCTCTGTAACCAAATCTCATTTTGCATCAAGCTGTATAGCTTTGAGTGATCCAAATAACACACAGCAGCTGAGACACCTTAATGAGCTGTGATGCTTCTGCCAAAGAAAAGGACTGGAACATTTCTAGCGTGAGCTTGCTGGTATGTTTGACGTCTACAATGCATCATCCATTCTTCTCAGTCAGTCACATTTTTTCCCCTCTCAAATTTTTATCACATTGTTGACTCAATCAACAGCACCTCTACATATTCAGTAGCATTTAACAGATGTGTCAAAACTAGCTTTTCACTTGGCTGCTGAAAAGAACACTAATTACTTGTATAAGCCAATTCTACGATAAGATAAAATACTGCTTTGCATTTCTATTTTTCACTCCAGTGGAACTCATTTATTGCTCACACACACCTCTCATTACATTTTTTCATTGCTGCCTCCACATACTGCACAACCACAGCACAGCAGAGTGCTGCCTCAGTAAGGTGGTAGCCTGTTCATCTGACCTGGTATAACACCAGCACTCTGGGCTCCCACATTTTATGAAAAGATTCCACCCACCTACGTGTATTTCATCTGCAAGATTGCACATCAGTCCAGTTTTCATGACACATCTCACAGCCAGCTTTGTATATTAAAAGAAACAAATATGTGCAGTGTAACTGCAACCACTGTTAATCCAAACCCTCACTTATTTAAAAAAAACAAACAACTTTTCAATGTCATAGGCTCTTCCACAATAAAGTAACAAACAATTATTATTACTGTTGGAAGAAATTAATTAGAGTTAGTCTTAGCTCTGGTTGCTCCACTTTCTCAAGAAACAAAACTTCAAGACACAAAGTACAAGGACTCCATTATTTCCAAAATCTAAACACCAAGTCACTGATTATAAGTCTTCTAAAACATTGTACTAGATAGACCTAAAATAACTTGTCCAGTACTATTTAGAGGATTTTGGATAAGGAGCTACATCACAGCATGCTTTCTGTTTAAATCATGCAAAAAATAACAGAATTTAAAGTAAACTTGGGAAATTGAGTTTGGATTCATCAGGAAGCAGTGAAACAAGTTTTAAAAGGATGCCTGCTGGGTTCCAGAACTGCACACCAGAATACAAATACTGAAATTTTGCAAAATAGGATTTGGTATCAAAAATTGAAGGGATCAGAAATAAGCTTTAACCCCACCCAGTTGAGGCAGTTGTCACCTAATTGACTTTTTCATGACAACACGTAGTAGATCTGCCACTTCTAACAGGAAATCAGTTATATGAAGTCTTTATGTCTAACAGCACTCAATAACTGTCAGCACAATATTCTCCTTTATATGAGGCATAAAGGGAAAGAGAAATTTTAAGACTTCAAAATACTTAGAATACAGTGATTTTTGAAAAAAGTATTTAGAACTGTTGGCTATAACAAGCAGCAAAGACCATGTCATCATCATAGGCTCACAAAACAAAAGCAGGAAATTAGTTTGTAAACTTCCCACCATTCCTAGGAACACAGCTATATTACACAGCATTTGATGATGGCTAGTTCAAATTATTACTCTGATTTAGTCCACTGCTGAACTTTTTCAAAGAGTCCATCAAACTAAACTACATTTCTTTCACCAGTAATAGGTATTTCCATGGCATATTTCTGAAAAAAATTCCAATAAAAGGTCACTGTACCAAGGAGGAGACCCAAAGACACCACTACCATAGAAAAGCAGCATTTTTCCTTCAGAGCAGGCTGTTAAGATCTTGATATGCAGCATAATTATATAATGAGGCTCACAGAGAATGACCAGCAGACAGAGAAACAAAGTAAGGAAATACCCTCGGAGGAGGAATTTTCTATTTACCTCTGTACAAGACCCTTATTCTCATCTAGCTCTCAGCTACCACATGATACATGTAGTAAGATGTACATTATACTCTTGAAATGTAATATAAGGTTATGATCCACTAATACCTGTGAAGCACTTGGATAGCCAAAAATAAATTTCTTAGTACATTAAAATATCAAATAAGTTTCTGTTAGGATTTGACCTTTTTCTGTGGTTAGTTACTTACAATGGCATCAATTTGTTCAAGGGTCTTCATGAACTGCTCTGCAGTTCCTTTTATCCTCTTGTCCAGCTGTTTTAGTGCTTCTGCTTGGAGATCCTTGGCTAAAAATCCCTGAAGAAGAAAAAACAAAATTATCCCATACCCTACACAATAGTCACCTTAGAAAATCTGTCAGCCCACAACAGCAGAAAACATCTTTTACAATTTCTGTATTTTCAAGCATGATAGGGACTCCAATCTTAACCTGTATTCTTCTGTATTTTATCAGTTCTTTACATGGTAAATGTAAGATCTGTTAGGTTTACTAAAATTATAAACATATAATAGGTCTTCTTCCTTGGACTTTGAGAGAACTCTAAGTTTTTCCAGATATAAAGAACGTAACTTATCCCATATGAAACAATATTTATCTTTTTCCAAACAGTGCCATGTCTCTATTTTGCAAACTCACAAATGGTATTTGGAATTCACTAAAAATCATTACTGACTCTTAGACATTTAGGAGGAGCAGCCTATTACTGACTACTCAAAACCTTCAAACTGTTTTGTTTGGGATTTTTTTTTTTCAATAGATATACCTATAAAACTGCTTTGCAAAGATATAAAGTGATACAAAACTGGCATACCTTCTGGATACTTGTGAACTCTTTATTAACTTCCTCTAACTTATTAGCTATTTGCTCCACTGACTTCTCCAAATCTTTTAACTTCTTTAATTCAGCCTCTTCTTCTGGACTATTCTGTGTATTCAAAAGTACAACATTCACAACTAAGGAACAAATAAAGATAAAATGCAGCTAAAAAGCAGCAGTGCTGATACAGAGATAAAGGCTTCTGAGGGTTTAGAATACACACTACACTGTGGCTATTCTTTCCATATTTCAATACCTACCAAATAAGCTTCTTCCAAAGCCTAATTACAAATATACTTAAATCAGCAATGTATGTAAACACATTTAATGAGATTAATTTGAAAGGGAAAGTGTCATTTTTTTTCTTTTTGTCAACTTATCATTTCTAAAGTACAGGCAATATTTACATCATAAGGTTATTACCTCATCCTCAAGTTGCACAGCCAGCCACAAATCATTTCACCAGAAATAACCCAGATGATCAAGACTCAGTAGCTACAGTTGGGGAAGTTTTTTTTTAAACCAGAAAAATAAGATGAGCACATAAGGTCATCAGTGCACAGAAAGTTCATGAGCACTGACCACAGATTAGGCAGCCTTGTCAATAATGTAAAGCAGAAGCCAGTCAATAGCATAATTTCAGAAAAGTTCAAACTGCGGTTATGTGCAGTGCAACATGAGATTGAACTCAACTTTGTGGATAGGTATACAAAATTAGGTTAATGCTGCAGCTTGTTTCTGTGTTCAGCAGCTGACTTTCTGACAAAAACAAGGATAGTTTCAGGGGAAAAAAGGTCCAAAGGCAATGCTTACCCTTTTCCCAATCAACATGACTTTGCAACCGTTTTTAACACCAAGTGCTGATAATGGTTGTTCCAGTTCTTTCAGAGACTTTCCTAAATGAAGAACAAGAGAGGAAAAAAACAGTAAAAGTACAGTTAGTGGCCTAAGAATGTATTTCTGAAGACAGTTGAAATGTGGACACTGGAACGTGATTAAGATGAAGGCTTATCACCTGTAAGAAACATGGCAGATTTATAAATTACCTCTGTATATCAATTTCTGAAAAGGAACTGGGACTCCAGTGACTTGTTCAATAAGTACAGCCATGTCTTGTAGTGTAGGTTCACCATCTGCTTGTTGAGAAGCAACTTGAATACTGTGTTTTTCATTACCTAGCAGAAAAACAGAGTAACAGTAATACTTACTGTAACCTAGAAAATATTACAGAGAATTCATCTCTAATATTTATTACCATTAATGCATAAAGTTCTCAAATCACAGATTCTCGTGTAGAATCATAATTTTCAATCAAACGATTCTCCCTCTTGAAGAGACTCGCCTCAGCTGAGAATTTTGGTTTACATTGCAATAACCTGAAGAGTTTGACTGGGTGTTTTTTACAGGCGTAATTCAGCTCCTGCTAAATATTATTCCCTATCTCTTTTTAAGAGTACATATGGTGTCCAGACATCCCACAAGCTAAAGCATGAAAGCCCACACCTTCCTGATGTATCCCATTTCCTACTTGTAGGAACTTCTAACGACATGAGTTTGGTATCTGAGCCAATTTATCACTTCCTTTGCTCCCTTCTCCTCAAACATGAGAAACAAGCAAGCATTGTCTATCCTGTTTCATCTCCACCACCAATCAGAGAAAATTCTCAAGAGTACAAAATCTATTTCTCCTCACATTCTGCTGATAACCAGACACAACCACTTGGAAAAGTCCCAGCTTATCTGTCACCTTCACCTTATGGAGCATCCTATTCAGACTCCCTAAGATTACTTGCATGCAAACAGGAGGTAGTTCATAGAGGGGGGAAAAAAGGAGCATGCCTATTAATCTCTGCTTTGCAACAGACCCTTTCTACAACCTTCTGCTCCCACACACTTAAAGTCTGTCAATCTAAAAGCACCCACAGGAATCAACCACCTCTGGCTGCTAGGAAAATCGAAACAGGCATTTTTTACTCTGCAGGAAGAGAGAGCACATACCAGAAGAAAAACTATTCTCACACCACTAATTTAAAATGCACGTATCTTTTACAAAGGAGAGTGCTAGAAAAACTCATTTTAAAATGCTACAGCCTCCCACAGTCACATGACAAGTGACACTGTAGCCTCAAAAATTTTGAAGCGCTAACTAAATTTGTTATTCCAAGACAATTTTAAGCTTAAAATCACATTATGTCACTTTCACCCAAACATTTTCCATAAACAGCCCTTCTTACAGTTTGTTTTGGGGAAAAAAAAAACAAACCACGAAACATAACCTCGGCATATTTCAAGAGGTCATTTTGATATATAGAATTGCTTTGTGTAAGGGCTCTGCCCTTGAGCAGTGGAGAGTAAAAAACCAAACAAACATTAACTGAGGAAAAAAACAGATGAAGTTTGTCTAACAATAGAACCAGTTTAATTACAAATTATGAGTACCACTTTGGACAGACTGTAAACGAATTTTACTGTAAATTCACAGCAGAGTGAAATCACCACAAAAAACAACTCATGGGTTGCTCCAGGTGCCAGAGCTGAGATTGCCCTGCAGCCCACAGTGAAGACCATGGTGAGGCAGCTGTGCCCCTGCAGCCCGTGCAGGATCCCACACCACAGAGGTGGGTGCCTGAGGGGAGGCTGTGACCCCATGGCAAGCCTGTGCTGGGGCAGGCTCCTGGCAGGGACTTGCAGACCCATGGAGAAAGGAGCCCAGGATGGAGCAGCTTTGCTGGCAGGACTTGTCACCCTGTGGGGGATGCACACTGGAGCAGGCTGTTCCTGAAGGACTGCAATCCATAAGAGGAATTCCTGAAGGACTGCAATCCATAGGAGGAACCCATGCTGGAGCAGGGGAGGAGTGTGAGGAGTCCTCCCCCTGAGGAGGAAGGAGCAGCAGAGACAGTGTGATGAACTGACTGGAGTCCCCATTCCCCTGCACTGCTCAGGCAGGAGGAATTAGAGAATTTAGGAGGGAAGTTAAGCCCAAGTGAAAAGTTGTTTTTGCTCTTTTAGTTCTTATTGTCCTACTCTGATTTGAATGTTAATAAACTACATATCCCCAAGTTAAGTCAGTTTTGCCCATGACCTGCTGAGTGTTCTCTCCCTGCCCTTCTCTCAACCCACGAACCTTTTGTTGTATTTTCTGTCCCCTGCCCAGCTGAGGTGGGAATGAGAGAGTGGTTTTGGTGGGCATCTGATGTCCACCCAGGGTCTGCCCACCACACCTGCAGATTGCTAAGTCCCACATGTGGGTCTGCTGTCGTTCTGTTTCTCAGTCCTAATCTCCATCCTTCCCCACTTTCACTCATGCATGCAAAACTTTACTAAAAATGTTTTGTGCAAAGTGGTCAAGCTGCATCTGACAGCTGCAGGTGTAAATCAGACAGGTGAAGCCCAAGCTGAACAAAGGCTTCTATTTGCTATCTGTTAATGACAAAAGTCAGTATCAGGTAAGAAAACAACTGGAAAGGCAAAAACATTCTCCGACAAGCAGGCTGTTGGCAAACAGCAAGACAGTTAGAATTATAAATATGCCAAATCATTCCATTACTGACATCCTTGGGAAATGAAAATCCCTCAGATCAAATGGAACCCTCTGAAGGCACCAGCGAACACATGAATCATGATGATTCAAACAGATTATTCTATAAAATTCCTCACCAAAGACTCTTAAACAAACCAGGTGATAAAAGGAAACATTTTAACAAAACTATTTGAAAACATGAATGAGCAAACAGAAATAAACAACAAGCTTTAGAGATGGAAAGAACATTACTAACACAGTGCAAAAGAAACAAAGGCAGAATTTATTATTCAATAACTTTTTAAAAAATACAATACACATTACTAAGCTTTGCTAGCAAACATCAGCTGAATACCTTGCTGAATAAATACCCTACTATCCTGTTCATTCCTGCTGCAGTCTCACTTAGATCCACTTCAAAATTTAACCAGGGTGTTTTCCATCTTATTTTTAAGAACTGCTGCCTCCAAGCTATTCTCACCCCTCTACAGCAACGTTTTATATTTATTTATGGATACAAGCCTATCTTCCTCTCTACCTTCTTCTCCCTCCTCCGTTTTTTTTTTTCTGAGGTGGAAAAAAGCCCAACGGTGCCAGCTGACCTTTGAGTGACCCATTCCATCAGGTCAGCACCCACCAGTCCTACTGAAGAAACCACTCTGTGTTGCAGCCGTGCAGCTCACTAGCTGTAAACATCCAAGCCTCTTCAGCAAGGCAAAAGAAAGCCTACTGGGTAGCACCTGCTTTTAACGTGCAGTGCTGACTTCAGCAACATATTTCATCTAAATGAAGATTACCCAAACAACAGCATCACAAAATGGGTCAGCCTCAAGGGACCACAGTGGGTCATCTGGTGCAATTTCCCAGATCAAGCAGGGTCATCCGAGAGCAAATGGCACAGGATTGCATCCAGACAGCTCTGGAACATCTCCAGTGAGGGAGACTCCCCAACCTCTCTGGGTAACTCGTACCAAGGCACAGTCACTCCCGCAATAAAGAAGTTCTTCCTCATATTCAGGTGGAACTTCCTGTGCATCAGTTTCTGCCCACTGCCTCTTGTGCTACTGCTGAGCACCACTGAGAACAGCCTGACCCCACCTTCTTGGCATCGCCCCTTGAGATATTCATTCACATCAACGGGGTCTCCTCGAGGCTGAGCAGGCCCAGCTCGCTCCCCTCTCCCTCCTGAGAGAGACGCTCCAGCCCCCCATGATCCCACACGACCGGAGCTCCGCGCTG
>VYXF01002465.1:275209-415083 GCA_013397295.1 Polioptila caerulea | reverse complement strand
CTCCGCCGGGCCGCCCCCCGCTCCCGCTCCCGCAGCGGCTGGGGCTGCCCCGGCGCCAACGGGACCCTGCCTTTCCCAGCCCAACCCTGGCCCCCAACCCTGCGCACGTAACGCTGATAAGCGGCCCCCCCGCCCCGCTCCTGGGACCGAATTAATGGCCAAAAACGCCACACAAAGGCATCTGCTAATCTACGTGATTTTATGTCTCCATGGAATACATAAAGTTGACGATAACCCGAGCAGTTTTCAATAAGGTTACAAGAACAATGGCATAAAAGTCTCAGGACTGCAGTAGTTTAAAAATTGCTTTCAGTTCTTTGTTATCAAACAGGCGTAGTAACAAGGGAGCTATTTTACAGTGAGTAAGCAGCAACGTATAGTCTTAGTCTCAAGAAAGAGAAACATAATACAAAGTAAAAATAAACCTCAGCTATCGACAGCCACCACTAGTCTGCACGTTTTACTTTGTCCATAAGATACGGAAATCAAAACCTATCAGACTGACTGCTTCCACTGAAGGGAACTGGAATGAATTTTCCATTAACAGAAGTCAGTAGTAGAACAACTTTCTCCAAAGAAAGAACACCACCAGCCACTCATACTGCATTCTAGGATGTAGTGATATTAAGGTTACACTGGAAGGACAAGTTCTCCAGAATTTTAAAATAAAAAAGATTCTTAATACAATTCAAAAAGTATAGTTCATTGCATCCATTGTGCTTTTGAAGCATTTATGTTGCAGGGATCTTTGGCAACCCAAATTCATCCACCAATACGCCATCCTGTGGGAAAGAAAAAGAAACGACAGGTTAACAACTCCCCAGCAACTAGAACATTTCACAGAAGCTTCCTCGCTACTTCTACAAAGTGTCTGTGTCTGCAACTGCCACTGTGTGACAGCTGGAATCAAAAAAAGACCATCAGTGTTCTTCCTCACTGTGAAGCTCTATTAAAGCCCCAGAAGCAAACATACAGAAGCTTTTCTTATGGTTTTAAGACTAGAGCTGTAATGGTACACTTAAATTCCACAGGCAGTCTGACAGTGTTTGAAAGGAGTGACAAAATGTCATTCAAGTTATTTTAAACATAGTTAAGAGCATTCAGTAGACTGTACACTGTGTGCTCAAATTCTCTGTATTTAGTATCCATACACATAATACATAAATAGCATACATAACATTAAGCACACTTTTTTGTTCAAAATATGAAGGATCCCAAATGTCAAGCAACCAACACAAATGTGATTAACTCAAACCAAACAAAAATGTATTTTTCTGTTAAAGAGCAAAGGACTCACTTTGTTTTTTGTGTCCGTGGGAGTGACCTCTGGGATTGCTGGAGCAGATGCAGCTTCATCTAAGTAGGAATTGTCTTCATCAGCTAAAAGCTCATCACCTAATGCATCCAGTTCTGAAAGTGAATTATGTTGGTTGAAAACATTATGCAAAAAGTTGCTTTTGCAAGAGAAAAACTGCTCTGACAGATACTCAGGATTCCTGACGAACGCTTATATTCAGATTCAGTCATCAGTCAGAAATAAACACACACACTGGAAAGAACCTTCTTCCCTGCCTTGTAGCATTCCATTGCTATCTCATGTTTGTCTAAGCTGTTGTTACTTCTCTTAGAGGAAATGCAGCTTTAATGTTTAAAAAAAGCTATCAAAGCTTTTTAAGACACATTTAAAGCATTTGGCCAAGGAATTAATAAATCACTGTATGACAGTATGATGATTGTTACATTCAGTAATATTAAAAAAATCTTCCCCCTTCCTAACCTGCTTCCAAATCATCTTCATCAATCTCTGGAGTTCCATAGCTACGACTCAGTGCCTCCTGGACTTCATTGGCTTCTTCCATCATATCTTCCAACTGATCTTGTATGTCCTGAAGCAAGAATCATTTTCAATTGGTCCATATTTACTCAAATTCAGTTCAGTAATTCCAACATACAAAGCACCTAATTCTTTTAATGAATAAACCATTGTTTTGAAGCAGTATTAATACAAGACACATACATTCAGGAGTACTTGAAAAGCAGAAAAGGTATGAAATTTAGACAAATCTACCATCTGGAAAATAAGGACTAACCTGAGTTGTGCCACAGCAGAATTTAGAAGATATATTAGCATATTTACTGGCACTGTACTTGAGTACAGGTAAGGAAACAATACCAGCCTAAAGGTTTACAATGCAGGCCTTTTATAAAAGACAGAATAAGAAAGAGAACTTAAAGGAATTCAGCACTGCCATTGGGTAATAGCTGAAGTGCAGTATACTTGAAATTATATTTAGAGAGCTTATGAGAGAATTTTTATTCATTCTCTGAAGTCAGGGCCAGCCTTGCTGATGTTTTGTTAGTGGTTTGGTTTTTGTTGTTGTTTTGGTTTGTTTGTTTGTTTTAGGTTTTGTTGTTGTTTGTGGGGTTTTTTGGTTTAGGTTTTGTTCTTTTTCATCAGGCACTACCTTGAACTGGGGGAGTAAAGGACTAATTTGCACGTTACTGGTACAGGGAAACAAAAAAGGACAAAAAAAGCCATTGCATGAAATATCCACTTATGCTTATGATGAAGTGCAAGGAAAGGAGAAGAGAGATTAAAGATTAGCTCACCAAGGAAACAATAATCACTACAATAAGGCAAACCACTGATTGTGCAATACCAGTAAAATCAGGAAGGAATTATAATAATGGTCCCAGAAAAATAGCAGACAAACATCTCAAGTTCATAGTTCACTCACCATTATTTTAGTACATTGTTTTTGTTCTTTAATTACTTAAACTATAAAAGCTCACCTCAATCTGATCAATCTTGACTTGCTTGTAGGCTTTCTTCATTTCTTTCACCCCCAGTTTCATTGCATCCACCTAGAAGAGTCAAACATCATGCTTGTATCTGATGTTGCACAGATTAAACAAATTAATTAGTGTGAGAATAAAAAAACCAGTACCGTTGTCTTTGTATCCTTCAGTGCCTGAATAGTGTAATTAGCTTGTTCCATATTAAAAGACTGCTGTGACAGATTATCCCTCTGTTGTTCATACCTGTTTAAAAAAAAAGGCAAATAATGGCTTTAAAACACTACACTATTTATTACTACAAACACTCCTGGTTTTTTAAGAGTTGAAAAACCAGCAGCAGTAGTCTAAAGACAGGAACAGATTTGTTGGGGGTTTTTTTCACTTATTATACCCAACTGCAGAATAAACAGCTTCAAAAAATCTGGCCATTATGCCTTTCTGTGTACTTGAAGCTGAAAAAGCTGTTCCTGAACTAAGCTTTTTTTTAACTGACATAACACCATATTTGCCTAGACTGACAAAGTAGGTGAGGATACAGCAAAAGTTTAATCACCATAAGGTAGATATGCATGCCATGCTCACTAAGGCTATAAAGAGAATGGAAGAGTTGGCAGATTATCCAAAGCACAGCGGATCCACACTGGAGTTTTTCATGGCAGGGAGGAGGAAGAGGATGGGGTACCAAAAGGAAACCTTTAAGACTAACCACAGAGAAAAGAGAGATTTTAAAAATTAAGAAATCATCTTTCTCAAAGCTAAACTTGTATCAAATCAAGAATGTAAACTAGGTCAGCTTAAGCAAAAGAACAAAAGCATAAAAATGAACCATGAGTCTTCTAACATGCAATGCAGGAGGTCTGAAAGACAAGGAGGATCCACATGCAAAACCTTCTGGACAATGAATGACTGCATCTATTACTGCTCCACAAGATCAGAAAGAAATGACTGAGGGATATGACAATATCCTATTATGAGGACCAAGTAATCCCACCAAGGAAGATTAGCAGGCAGCACAGTCAAAAACCAGAGGAAAACAAACCTAAAGCCAGAATCAAGCAGTCCTCCTCATAACATCTAGACAGTACCACATTCCTTGCCACATGAGATTTTGGATTGTAAGAGTTTACTAATACTTAACACTTGTTAATTAGTAATTGAGTGGGTCCATAAAGATAGAATTCATCTGGGGGATATGAAATACAAGATGATGGGAGCTTTGGCTCAGACAGCTTCTAAGATTTGCAGTTCATGGACTATGAGATATTCCAAGGAAACATTCATGAACGCTTGCCATGTTCTGATATTTTTCCTTTGGATCTGTGGCTGGACACTTTCAAGACAGTACACTAGACAAGACCAGACCACAGGATCATCCATCCTGTCCATTTAGGGGTTTCTGCATAGATATAATTACCTGCACTACATCTGTTCAAGTCCTCAAAGGTGTCCATAGAGAACAGGTAAATTTCCAGTAAGCCAAAGCAAAGTTCTCAAATACACAATTTACTGTAATCAATTAATAACATAAAATGAGGCAATCTCTCAGAAAGTTCAGGAGCCAAACATATTTGTAAAAATGAGCAGATTCAGGTCATCTTGTACCAATCCAAATTTACATACTGACATATAAATCATAAATATGCTGGTGCAAAATATGTAAGGAGACACTTCTGAAATGCTTCTTCAGCGTTTTTCTTTAAAGAATGCTCAGGAGAGTACTGGAAAGACAAATGAAAGTGTGCCACCGCCCCCTAAAGAAAACAATCTTTTATTAACCACAAACTGAGAAAGGTTTCAACTTACATTCGCTTCTGCTTTAACACTCTCAATGCTTTCTGCTTTACTGTATTCTGAAAGACACAATATTGTTACATTAGATATAATATCTGACTTTACACTTGATTATGCTGTTTAAACCTAATGCATTGGATTTAAGTTTTCCAAAAGATTCCTCAGTTACTAGTGCCAAGAGTTTAACAATAGTTACATTCAGCATTTGGCCTGCATTAATGATTAACAAAACAGGAGAGCACACAAAGCTTCTCACAGAAAATACTTTCAGTTTCTAGCTTCTGATTTATGTTTTCAGTAAGGAGAATAGTATGCCAAACTTAGCCCATCAGAACTATCCTTCATTAACACATTTTAATGGTCAGCATCAAATAATACTGCAACAGGTACTTGAACAATACTGTTTATATCATATATGTTTATTTTCAGACACATTTTATATTGTTAGTTCATCATTTTATATTGTTAGTTCATCCCCTTAAAAAATGGATTGCCCTGCTCCCTTGAGGCATTGTGTGCAGCTTTTTATTTTGGATGACAAACAAAATAGCCTCTCTGCCAGACTTAATTCAGGTAACAAGGAAGAAGGGAAACAAGTTACTTCTCACAGAGGAATTACATTACACTCTGGAACAAATAAAAACCAATGAAAATACTGTTCAAAGATGTATGTCTAATAAAAATAATTCTGCAGGATCTTATCTCTCATCCACAGGGCAAGATGGAGTTTTAAGAACCTGATGAACTGGCTAAATCACATGACAAGAAGTGTGAGTCACATCCTCTCACACTTAAATTCCACAGAAGATTCTTACCTTTGCAGGTCCCTCTCTCATTTTCTTCATTTGATCCTTATACTTCACTAGTTCTGCATCAAGCCTAGCAATTTTCTTGTCAATTGACTCAGCTCTGCTATCCACCTTTAATACATGAGGGGGAAAACAAAGAAAACAGCATTCATTAAGGTTTTATTCAGGTATGGGACAATAAAAAGAACAGCCTCTGTTTTGTTCTATTTCTAACTGAATTGTTTCTTCACTCAGTGGTTTTGTAAACAATTTAGATTTTGCGGCAATCAAGAACCAGAATCAAGTGAAACAACTTCTACAAGGAGCACAAGAAACAACACTCTGAGGCTGCAGGAAGCTCAGCCATTGTAACACGCTCTCATCACTTTGAGATGCTCCCTTGCAAACTCACTCAAGGCAGTTCTCCATTCTGGAACTTCTGGTAACACACAGTGCCAGGGACTAAAGTGGAATGGAAAACTTCTAGGCATACCCTGCTTGCATTCCACAGAGCACTCATTTGGGATATATTTTAACCCTTCACCATAAGAGGGTTAAAAATGACAATTACATAACCAAGCATGGGTACAGGTAGTTCTAACAGCATATACAAATTCATAAAAGGCCTTTTTAAAACTAACTGACTACCCTAGCATTTCTCTGGAAACAACAAAATAAAGCTTATTAACTTCTCATTCCAAGGAGCCTCTCTAGGGATTAGGTTATAATGACATTCCAATTATAGCGTAAGACAGATCAGTGCAAATTTACAATTCTGCCTTGCTAATGGTGTGGCTAAGCATGTACAATTATGTGGATTTTGATTTCAGTGTTTCAATGACCCTTTTAAAACCCTGCTCTGTGACAGCAACATGCATTTGCCAGAGTGGAACATCTGATATGAACATTCCACACAAGACATTAAAGTGCTTAGGCACAGCTGGCATTGAAAAATTTGTGTTAAGCATTCCATTATCCAAATATTTTACTAATAGCAAGAAAGAGAAAAATCTGGGATTTTAAAACTCCTGTATGTTTAAAGCATGGCACCTCCACAAGATCTTTATCAGTTTACTGCATCTTTGAGGTCAGCCTCCACAGGGGAAAAAATTATTTGGTTTATTTATATAATGATTCTTTCAAGCAATACTAGCAGGAAACAGAGACAGAACCTCCCACATGGACCAACTATGTAAAAATTCCACACACACATGACACAACACCTTAGCTTTTTAAAAAAGACTGTCAGAAGAGGGGACAGTGGATCTAATTTATCCAAAGAACTAGACTGTGTATTAGGACTTGAAGTTTCTGTCTATTACTCACAACTAAGGTACACTGAGGAACATTTCACTGCTACAGAAGGGCCCCAATTTACACAAGAGAAAGGGAATCTGAGTTTAACACCGTTGTCACAACTGTTAGCCTTTTGTTCCTACATTTCCTATTTATTACTCTGAAAAAACGTAAGTTTAGAGCCTTTCTTCAAAGAAGAAAAAGTAAAAACACTGTAAATGCTTCACTTCCTGGTGCATCCTTCCTCCTACCGACCTCGTGACAACTTTGAGTCATCTGACTGTGCTCTGCCAGCAAGCATAGAAACCCCTGCCTTTATATGCAATGAATTTTATATAACTAAACTTGTCTACACAGGAAAGAACATCCAAAGCATAGGCATGATTACTGCCTAAGAGTTGTCTATGTTTTTAACAAATGTTGCATTAATCACTGCTCTCCAAATACATTTCCAAACTGCCATTTAATGGCTAATTACCACTGAACTAACATGGTAAGAGATCTTACAAAACAATTTGACTCTTTCAAAAGGTAGAACAAAACATTTCTAAGACAGAAAACACTCCAGAAGCAATAGTAGCTGAGCCTCCAAACTGTTGGATTTAACATTTTAAAGAAATAGTACAAGATTTTTAATATCACACACAACTCTCTTCAAGTGTAATTTAAAATAAACAATCTAATCATGTCTGCAGTTTAAGCAGGACCTATCCTAGAGATTCCACTATCGTGAAGTCTTTCACAAATCAGACAGATTACTGCACGTAACTTGGCACAAAAGGTTAATTCATAAACTTTAAACTACTAGAAGAAAGCATTTCTCCCCATGCTTACTAGTAACCACCCTGTAACTCATCTTTGGTTGCCAAAGTCATCACATGCATAAAATAAACCTGAAATTCTTCTTTTTACTTAACCTGCTGTCTTGCATAGTCAAACTTTCAGACAGTGCAATTACAAACAACTAGAAGAGGACCAAAACTGCATTCAGCAGGATTTTTTAAGGGAAAAAAACCTAATTCCTGGTGTTGCCAATCAAAACATCTGTTTAAATTACACTTTTATGTACCCTAAAACTCCTCTAGGATTGAACAAGCTCTTAGCAGAAGACAGACTGCTGACCTACATAAATTTTCTTTTGATTTACCTCAACATTAGAAAATGGACATTAACTGGAAACTGGCAAAAGCACCATGAGAAATCTAACAGACTAATAAGGAGTTAGTCATTATGAGGGAAACAAGGTTTCCTGCTCTTCCATTCATATTGCCAAAATAGCAAGTTTAAGCACTTAGTATTTCAGATGGATTTTGGAGTTCAAGTCATCCACCAAAGTGTTTAGTGGCAACAGTGGGAAAATTAATCCTGGTTTTCAATCAGATGCTTTACTCACTGTTCTAATGAAATATATTTAGATATATTACATGCTTGGGCTTAATACTGCTAAAAAGCAATTCAGATTTTTGTCAGTAAGATAAAGTACTGGGACAAACATTATGAGCATTTCTCTCTCCTCATACCAGCCAGTGACATATACAAGAGACTGATGTATAGGTAGCACTGACAAATAATAGGTATTTCATTCAGAGAGTCTCTTCACTGGGTAGCAAACCTTCTGAGAGGAAAACTGTGATTTTTCCATGGAAACTTTGTTGTCAGGTTCTAATGACAAAGCTTAGTTAACCTACATTCATACCACAACCATTACTGACCTTGGTTTACTGACAGAAATACTCAAGAAACTCAATTTTCTTTCTTCTTAAAATTAGATTACAACAAAAGGAGCTGCAAAACTATGCTACAGTTTTCCTTCATAAACTTTGAAGTCAAAAAAAGACTATGAAATTACAAGGTAAATCTCAACACTTAACCGTCTTTGCAGACAGGTCAACACAACAGTTATAAAGTGTTTAGCCACGTGTTTCCTGAGCGTTTCTTACTTGGTCTGAGCTTGCTTATCTGTCCATCTGCACACAGCTACAGAAACACTACTCACCCCTAAGTCACAAAACACTTTTCTGTATTGGACAGGGACACTGATCTTGCTCCTGCCCCTGCTTTGCCACAGCTTGCCACGGCAGAAGTCAGCTAGTGCGATTCGAGAAGTCCTCAGATGGGAATGCTGAGAACATCCCTGAGGATGTAAGGAGAGCCATGCCTTCCCCGCTCACTGCGCGCACCCATTTATGGGGCGCTCCCAGGCACAGGACGCGAACGCAGGCACGGCTGTAGGGACGGACAAAGGTACATCCCTGTGTTGGTGTGCGGACACACAGACACGCTCACCGAAACACACCGTGTATCCCCGCACTCGACAGTGCTCGGGGACAGGCCGGGTGTGGCTCTCAGGAACCTGCTCTAGTGGAAGGTGTCCCTGCCCAGGACAGGGGGTTGGAGCTGGGTGATCTTTCAGCCCCCTTCCAACCCAAGCCACTCCGCGTTCTACGCTGTACACACCCACACACGGACACACACACACACTGTGCCCACGCACCGCAATGTCCCCACACACTCACACACCCCCCTAAACACAGGTGCCGTCCCTCGGGCCACCGAGGCGGCCGGGCCGGGCCGGGCCGCGCAGCGCTCAGCGGGCCCGGGCGCGCCGGGCCGGGCACTCACCGTCCCGATGCAGTCGGTGAGGCTGGGCGGGGGCGCCTTCGGCTTCGCCTTGCCGAAGAAGCGGTTCATGGCGGCGGTGGCTCCGAGTCGCTCCCGGCCCCGGCAGCGGCGGCAGCGCTCCCGGCCGACCCGGAACCCCACGGCCGGCCCCGCCCCGCGGAGGCAGGGCCGCGGGAAGCAGGAGGCGCCGAGCTGCCCGCCCCGCTGGCCGGCGGCGGTGGCGGTGTCGGTGTCGCTGGCCCTCGGGCCGCCCGGAGGCTCGGCAGCCCCGCACACGGACACGCTTTTCTCCCTCTGTGGCCCCTGCTGGGCCTGCACCGCCCGCTCGCAGCGTAGGGAACGGCCCCAGCACGTCAGTTCAGCTGATCTGTCAAAAATGCCAGGGAAACACGTCAGGTGTGCCAAAACCGCGCTACGAATGGGGAATAGTGTGGCCAGCAGGGCAAGGGCAGGCAGGGATTGTCAATGCCACCTCGAGTGCTGTGTCCAGCTGTGGGCCGCTCAGTTCGGGAAGGACATGGAGGTGCTGGAGCAAGCCCACGGAAAGGCAGCAAGGCTGATGAAGGGTCTGGAGCACAAGTCCCATGGGCCGCTGAGAGAGCTGGGGTGTTTAGCCTGGCAAAAAGGAGGCTCAGGAGAGATCTTTATTGCTTTCTAAAACCACTTGGAAGGAGGGTGTGGGCAGGTGAGGGTCGGCCTCTTCTCCCAGATAAGAGGCAACAGGACAAGAGGACACAGTCTTAAGGTGCACCACGGGAAGTTTAGGCTGGACATGAAAATAATTTCTTCACAGAAAGGGTGCTTAGACACGGGAATGGGGTGCCCAGGGAGGTGGTGAAGTCACTGTCCATGGAGGCGTGTAAGACAGGATGTGGCACTCAGTGCCATTGTCTAGTTGACACGGTTCAGTCAGAGGCTGGGCTCAGTGATCTCAGAGGCCTTTTCCAACTAATGGATTATATGAGGTCATATTTATTTATTTTTTATATTAAGAACACTTTTTTTTTTTTTTTTATGTTAAGAACACTTTTTTTTTTTTTTTTATGTTAAGAACACTTTTTTTTTTGTGTACAGAAGTTACTGAGGACCTAACATATCTTTAGGCTTCACCCACTGATCAAACTGGTCTGATGTAAGGAATCCCAGCTTTATAGCAGCTTCTTTTAACGTTGTCCCCTCTTTGTGGGCTGTTTTGGCAATCTTGGCTGCTTTATCATATCCTGTTAACAAAACAAAATGAACAAGTTATCCATTTGCAATTTTAGATGATTCATAAGAGGTGAGAGAAAAGTGGGACACGATCTTTGGAAAATTATTTGCTAGCTATTACTATTACTGCTTAACTCAATTTGCAGGAAATGCACACCAAATGTTTATTCCTTACTTGAAGTGAAAGTAAATTTTGTTATTCTGGTCTTAATTAATTTAGATCAAAGATTTATGGGACCTTCTCATTTAAAAAAATCTCATATTGTAATCTTTCCCTCGACCTCTAATAATGATAATTTAGGAAAACAGGTACATAAATTATCCCAATCTCCTTTTGACTCTAATCAGTTATTTTTCTAATAACCTGGCATGGCCACTGCAAGGAGAACACAGCTTTTACAACAGCAGCTCGTGATGTTGAAGTTAATTAACTTTTGACCTGACTTGGCCTCACAAGCATTGTGACAATACAAATGAAGTGTACAAAATAATGTTACCACAAAATATTTCGGTATGTTCTGAGAAGTTTCTGAGCCTTAAACGTACCTATATGTGGGTTCAGTGCTGTTACCAACATCAGAGATTCACTCATCAGTTTGTTGATCCTATCCGTATTGGCTTGGATTCCAACTACACAGTTGTCAGTGAAAGAAACACACACATCTCCTAGAAGTCTTGCAGAGTTTAAAACATTTTTAATCTAACAAGACAAAGAAAGAAATACCAGTTATTTAATTCAGATATTACTAGTTGCACATTCTGGCACCTTTGTTCAAAACCAGTGCCCTCCCTGCAATTTCAGCCTATTTACCAGGCTAGTTTCCTTCCAGTATCTGAAGGGGGCCTACAGGGAAGGCAGACAGGGACTCTATGTCAGGACCTGTCGTGATAGGACAAGGAGCAATGGGAGAGACTGAAAGAGGGGGAATTTAGGCTCAATATCAGGAATAAATTCTTTACTGTCAGGGTGGTGAGATACTGGAACAGTATCCGAGGGATGCTGCGGATGCCCCAACCTTGGCAGTGTTCAAGTGTTCCCTGAGGGTTTTTTCTGCCTGTAAGTTATCTGACTGTACAATTACTTAGAAAGTCCTAGATATGTAAAACTTCATGAACTTACCATCATGGGCTTAAAGACATTCAGTTCAAAGTGTCCATTGCTTCCTCCTACAGTAACAGCAACATGATTTCCCATAACCTGGGCTGCCACCATGGTCACAGCTTCACACTGGGTAGGGTTCACTTTTCCTGGTTGTGAAAGGGAAAGAAAAAGGTTACCAAAGGAGAAGGAAGGGGAAAAACAACCAACTGACCACCCACAGCCTTTTACCAAATCACATTAAGAGAAAATGCTTTTTAAGAGGTAACTTTTCTTACTCATCTTACCACAGAAAATAAGGCATTTCCACAAATGATATTAAATTGACTGTACTATTCCAGTATTTTCATTGAGGATTTGTAAAACAGCTATGGCTGCTTCAGCAGTCTCCCAAGACTCTGGGAGCTTGAGCATGAGCTCACCATATGCATGAGCTAAACAGCTGTTCATTACCACAGTTCTTGAAGAGTCATAATCTGTCTTTACATGTGCAAGCTGGCCTTTCTGTGAGACCACTAACAAATCTCACTCAGCTCAAGGAAAGTATTACTGACTTTTTAGAATCACTTTGTGATCAAGTTAGTACACTCTGCCAGAAAAAAAAGCAAAATAGAAAAACCTTTAAAAACAACCCCCTGCCAGACGCAACAAAGTGTGAGTGGCCTCCAAGCAAGTTTGTTTTATAGTTTTATCATTTAATTTTTAGACATAATCCTAGTAAGAACATTAATTGCTTGCTTTCTTAGAGCCAGATATGTTCATATCATATCACTATGTTATAGTTTATCATACAAGAGGAACAATCTTACAATTGTTTTGGATGTACAGTATTCATATGTACATATTTTTTAGGAGAGGAAAGGAATGATTACTAATGTTATTCCTTTTTTATCCTCCCATACAATGAGATCATTGCAGAAGGGAAAATGTGAGTGCACAACACCAATCATACTAGGAAGTAGAGACCAAAGTCAAGTTACCTGAGAGTATTGCTATAATTCACAAATTAAGGATTATTTCAGAAAAGCATTTACCGGAATATAGTAGAGACCCTGCAATTCTAAAAGAAAGCTTTGAGAAGTGCGCTTGTGTTAATAAAGCCATAATCTTACAGATTCTACTCTCCCCCATACACTAGCCAACACGTAGGTGTTGCATTTTTATCAACAGAGGTTTTGGTAAAATAGGGCAGTAGACAAAACCTGAGAGAATCATGGACTTACTGACATTTGTGATGGTGTTTGGTAAACATTTGTTAAGAGACAGTGGTCAAAAAAAATAATAAAGAAACAGGTCATTTCTCTCCGTACGTGTTCTCTGTACCTGGCATGATGCTGCTCCCTGGTTCATTTTCAGGCAGGATGAGTTCTCCCAGCCCAGAGCGTGGTCCAGAGCCCAGGAAGCGAATGTCATTGGCTATTTTCATCAGGCTGCACGCCACTGTGTTCATGGCTCCACTGAGCTCCACTAAAGCATCGTGAGCTGCAAGAGCTTCAAACTTATTTGGTGCAGTGACAAAAGGCAAACCTGCAGGGAGAGGGTGTAAACATTAAACCAGTGAAGCACTCCCTTGCAGACATAAACCAGACAACCAAACACATAACTAGCTTAATAAAAAATTTAAAATTAACAACCCTGTAAGATCATCTCTTTCCTCTAGAGCTTTCTTCACAAACATATTTCTTAATTAAATACAAAACGACACAATGAAAGTTACTAAAATATAGAAGAGTATAAAATTTGAGCATCCACCTACAGCAAAGGTACAAATTTCAAGCCTTCAGAGTGTGCTGCATTCTAAGCCTTGCTTCTGCACCACAGTGTTTTGTGAATGTCAACAATCTTTCAAAAGTTCAACTAACTTTGACGTTTCTTGCATTAAATCAAGTTAGATACTTTAGATTGTTAATTGCTGTGATACTTTCAGTTATAAAGATAGATGTTTTTGCAGCACAGTGCAGGCATTAGGGTAAGTAAGAAGCAATTACAATGGAAGGGAACAATAAACCAGACAGAACATGGGAAAGCTGGATCAGACTTAGGAGGGTGCCTGCCAACAGCAAGAGCACAGGAGCAATGGAAGGAACCAGTCTTGGTTATGTAAATTAAATGCCTCAGATGTAAGCTAGATTCCATGATGAAAAAACATTCCTTCAGGACTTTGCCCTGGAAGGACAGTCCCAGCAGAATGGGACTGTAAAAAATTACAGACATCACTAAGGACTGACTGTGGGCTGGACTTCTGCCCCCAGAACGACTGATCTGAGCTTTCAGTTCAAAGGAGAGCAGCATAATTCCCGTAACTTCCAGTGTTTTGCCCTTCCTGACAAACACCAAATCCCACCCAGTTTGCACGGGCTTGTGAACTGCACAGCTGCCTTCTCAGTTACAGAGATCCATCCAAACTTCTCCTTTTGTTCTTGCCAACAACCACCATCTATAAGAGCACGAGGAACTTCAGGAGCCTGCCCTACTGACAACCTGCCCATACAGGACACAAAACATCCATTGGCATGGGAGAGCTTCCTAACACCATCAAAACATGCCCTGTCCTGCTGCTGGCAGCTGTTGTTTACAGCAAGTCACTTCTCTTTCAGGGACCCTCTGAAAGACAGTGAATAACGGATCCATTAAATCAAAAATACTGCCACTAAGCAATTTCAGATTTTACAGCAAATGTAAATGACAAAAGTACATGTTTGTTTGGGGGGTGTTTTGAAAACTGATACTGTGACACAAAAGAGCAAAAAACTCAATTGCACTGTAAATTAAGTTTTAAGATCTATAAAGAAAGAATCAAAAAAATAAAGACAGTTAACTTTTACTCTCTCATATGAAAGAAACAGAGTGGCTTTGGAAGTGTTTTTTTCCTTCTTTTGCGCCAAGTAAATTAAGAGGGCCAGAGGAGCAAAGATCAAGACAGAAGCATTATAGTTGGGCTAATAATAGAAGTCTGAAACTGAATCCATATCCAAAGAGCCTTGCTTGGATAATTTCAGTCAGTTTCAAGGCACTGAGTACAGTAATAAAAATACATTGCACAAAAATCTGAAGTAGAAGGCATATAATGTGGCATTAACAAAACTTTCATGTTAAAATATAAATACAGTTTAAGCTTATGAGAAGTATGGAAACTGGACAGATTTAGTTTGAATCTGACTGCATGTTACATACACTGCTTTACTGATAACTCACTCTCGAATATCATTCCTCACCCGTCAGTTCAGCCACTTTAGCAGCAACTTTCTCAGCAAAGCCAATTCTTGTGTTCAATCCCGTGCCAACTGCAGTCCCGCCAGCTGCCAGCTGATACACCCTTGGCATGGAGGATTCAATCCTGGCCACACCATATTTAATTTGTTGCACATAGCCACTAAATTCCTTTGAAAGAAAGGAGGACAAAGTATACATTTACTAAAGGACTGCTCCCATGCTACAAAAAATTGTGCATTAAACCAATCTTAATATACAGAAGCATATACATAATGCATCTTTCTCTCACCTTTTACCTTAGTTGTGTACTTAGCAGGATCTGATTCCATAGTACTCCATCAGCTCCAAGATTACATTAATGTTCCCAAAGAACAAATAGGGAAATAGATCTTGGGCTTTGTTCACTTAATTTTAGTCAGTAAAATTATGCCTGTGTATTCTTGGAAAAAATCCATAAATTCTACCTGCTTTTCTATCAAGTCAGCTTAATTCATTACTAAATTACTGAAATATAAGCCATTCCTGATAATACAATAACATTTGCCATCTTTTATATATATATACACACATTTATACACACAAGATTATGTATTGAAGATTTTCATTCACAATACTCAGTAGTTTTGTGTGTTGGCAAAACATAATTTACATAAATTTACAGATTACAGACAACAACTACCTCTTCCCTGCAATGTCATTGTAACATAAAAACTGTGCTGTGCTATCTGGTAATGAAACATCATTTTTAAAAAATTATATTTTACTACTGTTAGAAATAAAACACATATGGAAAAAAATGAATAAAAATTATGATGCATGTTTTAGAGTACAGCATATCCAGCAAACTCCAGTACAGACTGAAAATACCCAGGCTGAGATTCAGCCACTTTCCCATATTTTATCCTAAACTATCAACTTAATTTAGGCATCCTTAAGTTTGACTTAAGTTTGAATTTTCCAAAGAAATGCATAATTTAAAATTTTTTTTTACCTGCCCAAGTGTAAGTGGAACAGCATCTTGCGTATGAGTGCGCCCTATCTTTATGATTTGGGAAAACTCTTTGGATTTCCCTTCCAGTGCATTCTGTAGCTTCTTTAGTCCAGGTAACAAGACCTCATTAACCTCCTGGGCAGCAGCAATATGCATTGCTGTTGGGAAAGTGTCATTTGAACTCTGTGGAGAAAATTCAAGAAATCAATTTACAAGCTTTTCTCACCATTGCTGCTGTAAGATGTATATGTGTGGCTTTAATCTCTATCTCATAAACTATTAGAAACTAAACTAAGAGTAAGCAACTCTTGTGTTCCACAAGGTCAGTTCCTTACTGATAAATCAACTCTTAATGACTACATCCACAGAAAGTTAAATTTAATAGAAAGCTCGTAACAACCTTGGGAAAAAAAAAAGAATTACTATAGTAGTTATGAGAGATGGCTAGCAAATAGACAGATGATTTAAAAGGAATTACAGGTGACTTTAAAACACATGTGTTGCTTTGATAATATTAAATCCATAGTTCACAGAGTACTGAGTAAGGAGAAAAGGGAGGGGAAACAATCCAGTCAATGGCTTAATCTCTCCTTCAATGTAGGTGAAGTTCAAGCAAGAAGTATAATAAAAACGTGTACCATGATCCAACTTTCAGAAACTGGACCTACATGTAACATCTTTAAAACTGTAGCAGTGGTTCTCACAAGGCCACCACTGTCTCATACATTACATGTAAATTTATCTATCATGAATGAGTTCGAAGTTTTTAATCTGAAAAGCTCATTCTGCCACTGAAAAACATCTTAAAGTTCATTTAAACTGAAAAAAAACCCAGAAAATTGTTGCCAAAGTTGTCCACAAAACGTTTTGGTTTTTTTTTTTTACCTAAACAGTGGATACAAGAAAACTCAAAATTCACAATTCAAAGACACAAAACTTTCCAAGTTAAAAGCAGTATAAAACAAATGTAACAACCTGGCTTTTGTTAACATGATCATTTGGATGCACTGGCTTTTTGCTTCCCAGTGTGCCTCCCATTATCTCAATAGCTCTGTTGCTGATGACTTCATTGACATTCATATTGGTTTGAGTTCCAGACCCAGTCTGCCACACCACCAAAGGGAAGTGATCATTTAATTTTCCTTCAGCTACCTATAATGGAAAAAAGCAGAGAAAAATTGTTCCACTAGAAAAAAAAAATCATAAACCTGAAAATTTTATTGCCATAATTAATATTATGCTCTTCATTATATTTTTAAGTCTACATATAGCAATTAGTGAACTTACACTAAAATAATTAAGATGTTTTTATGTAATACCAGATATTAAAGGGGAAAAAAACATTTGCTATGCTTTTTGAAGACACTGAATTGTGAAATACATAGATACATAGAACTGGATTTCATGTTCTACAGACATAGACAGAAAATATTTTTAAAAGGTACTTTAGGTTACATTTTCTCTCTGTGTAACTGGACTCTGGTATCTCTGGATTAAAGAAATTTCATACAGCCAAGTTCCAGACCTCTTACACCTGTAGACATTACATGCTGCATCAACAAAGCCAGCAGAGGGCTGCCAGTATCAAACACCTCCTTCCTGCAAGGCACTCTCCTGTTTGATCAACATTTTTTGGAGCCTGTTGAATCTTAGACACATTCAGAGAGTTTCCTAAACGTGTGTTTATGATAGTATCAGAATCTGTGCTCAGCAGTATCACCCACAGGCCTCAGAAAAACAAAGGAGCTGTTGTCACAACTCTGAGGCTAGACAATCAGATTTTCAGGATAAATCAGTCCTCCTGGAATCATGCTTTACAAGAAAGGATCTTCTGTATTTCCCATCTTATACAGGGGCAACATTCCCGCCTCCAAGAGTAACTTGATTCCTCTTTTTATTTAAGTTCTATTAGAAAATTATTTTGGAGAGTTGAGGGAAAGGGTATCATAGAAGGGGTGCTTTTAAAACACAATTTAAAAAGCCACAAACAACTTTCAGAATTTATGAATTTAAACTAAGGAGCCTTAACCCACCAAAACTTCTAATCCACCTTTAACTAGGGGAACCCTAGAAACCAGAAGAGCCTGGACTAATTCTGGAGTTCTCCAAAGCTGTTAGTGTTGGGACTTTAGGTGCTACAGCTGGTAGGAAGAGAATAGAGCTTCTGCCACCACTGAAATATTTTTAAGCTAGTGAGGACAAGGAAACTCTTAAAAATGCTTCTAGATAAAAATATCTGTTGATATATTCAAAGCAAAACTCCTGGTATTATTGCACCTCAAATAATGGTCACTCATAACTCTCTGCACTTGGGTGGCATTTATCAACACATATTTGAACATTCTATCATTTCTTTACATGCAAGAAAGAAAATAGTAAAGTATTATATTAAGTAAAGGATCTCTGGAGAACAAGATTTACTAACAGGAAATGCTTTCCTCTAACAATCTGAGAAATGCAATCCCCCAACCTCCTGTGAAAAGCCTAACAAAAGCACAGTGGCAGTTGCAGTATTTTGAACAGCTCGCTCCTACCTCATTTGCTGCCTGTATAATGGCTTTAGCAATCTTTGGGTCGAGACCATAGTCTTGATTTACTTCAGCAGCTGCTCTCTTCAAGATGCCAAAAGCCCTTATGACTTGGACCTGAGACACAAGGGTAAGTTTAAACACACAATTTCTTTACTCCAAAGGACATGTTATCAATTCATAGTGCATGTCTAGTTCTAAACCAAACTCCTTCTGATCTTAAATCCAGCAGTAGTCCATCAGCCAAACCAGGGAGCAATCAGGTCATCTGACCTATGCTCCCACTAACAGTACCATTCATCCAGACAGTCCAGAGGGCAGCACACAGCTGGTTTTGCAAGCCCAGGTATGCTCTGTGTATCAAAAGTTACATGCATTAGAATTGAATTGGTTCCATTTCTGAAACAGCCTTTTGAGGGAAAACTGACAAATTTCGGTACATGCAGAGTCAGTATATGACAAAGCATGCACACATGAACAACCTGTGCACAGCTACATGTGACAAATTAAGTTTATATCAACTTGTGCTATAACAGACTACCTCAATAGCAAGCTATATAAATGCTACATCAAATTACTCCAATTGCTTTTTCATCTTTGTAAAGATGAAAGACAGATTTCTATTTATCCTGGTTATTAAAAAATAAAGCAACAGTATAAAATTATTCAAAAGCAATATTCAATTTATTTAAACACAACAAGAAATATTTCTACCAGAATAATATATCGTCATGAAATTTCGACCTTTAATTAAAATTCAAAGTTGCTCACACTGCCAGCAAAAGCCTAAGAAGAAGGTATTCAGAAAGTATTCACTTTCACATACAAAACATACTCTAGAGAAGAAGAGAACATGGATTTGAATTACTTACTGGCATCCTTTCTGAAACACCTCCAATCTTGAAGTTCATTGTAGATCTTACAGTTTGGGCACCATAGTATTTGTCACTTGGGACCTTTAGTTCACCAAAGGTATCATATTCTATCCTGAAAGCCTCTTGAGAAGACTATAGAAAAGGAAAAAAAAAATCAAACACTGGCAATCAGTATATTCTTTTTGAAAGCAGGTAGTCAAGAAAAAGAGGAAGGAAAAAAATATAAAGCCAAGACATGCAGCTAGTCACAAGTATGTTTCTAATTATATCTTCAAAGTTGAGACGTTTTTCTAGTTTGAGCAGCTATCTCACTAAAAGCCACAACTACAAACTGCGTACCATAGCTGGCCCCTGGTGACAGGCAGCACTACAAGGCTTAAGATCTCGGTGCCCACCACATGAAACCTCATCCAGAGACTCCTTTTCAAAGAATCAGTAACTTAGTTCACAATTTCCAGAACAGGTGTTTTGTTAAAACCCAACTGAAGGAGCAGCATGGTAAGAATTCGGGCAGCATCCATGCACTCAACACACGTGTAACATAATTCCTATTTGAAATCCACACTGCATGGGACACTTAGTACTGGGAGGAAGCAACTGACTAATCCAGTACCAAGTTACTGACCATTAATTATCCCTTCTAGCCTAATAAACCAGGAACACAGATGCTCTCTAGCTGTGCAACACAAAGGAACTATATCCAGGGATATTTTGTGCAGTATTTATGTGTAGTAATATTTCTATGTCATGTATCCACCTAGCATCTCTTATTATCTAACATAGGCATGGCTAAATTAATTTTAGCTGACAGACCCCCAAAAAAGTAATTCTTTACCTCTTGTAAAACAGCCCATTAATTTGTGGTGATGTGATCACATTCATATGCAGCTCTACAAAGATTATGGAACTGACAGGAGGCAAGAACAGTTTACTTGCTCCCCACATCTTGTGTTTTGGCTGATGCTCTCCTAGGCACTGACCCCTCAAGAATGGAAAGCTTAGTATGGAAGAGTAAGTCATTCCTATGTTCTTTAATCCTCCTGCTTGAGTCACTTAGCATTCATTCACATGCTAACAAGAAACAGACCTTTAGTAAACAGCTTCTCTAGTATATCACTACCAAAAATGTTTAACTGGGATGCTTGTGGGTCTTACTGTACATGTGCACACATATTCCAGTGGTTGGGATCACTCACTCACTGTCTTCGAAATCCCTGCTCCTGACATTTGGACACCTTGTGAAAGCACAGAATGCAAAGCTTGCACAGAGCTGGATAAGCAGAACCCATTCAGCTCCAAGCCCAGCTCTTGATATCATCAGTGGTTTAATAACCAAAAGTATCCACCCTCAAACAACACAGGAAGTTAAACTATCTGTAACCTTTTAGACAAAAAAAGCTAACAGTTGCACAACTGATTCCTCAAACTTACATAATTCCAATGTCAACAGTGGTGAAACAAAGATAAATAGTATCAGTACATCCTCGTACAAGTACCTTTCAACAACGAAATCATTATTTAAAAAAAACCCCAACATTCCTAGCCAATTCCATGCTCATAAATTCCAATGAAGTTGATAGGGCATGGTGCTTTAAGAAGAATGTCATTTGCTGGTTCCCAGTGTAACAGGTGCCATCAGGTGAAAAAGCAAAGTGATGTTTTTCATGCAGACCGAAGGAACTGAGCTGCAGCTTTACTCTCAGACTGCTGTAGCAGCCTGCAGCCTGAGTGTGAATGTAACAAACATGATTCCCTCGCTCCTCAGCCAGAGTCCAACCTCTTGAGTGGCCTTATGAGCTGGAGGTCCCAGTTCCTGTCTGTAAAGTGGTTTCTGCAGTCAGGCCCTGACCCAGAGGACCAGCTGTAAAAGGGTGCATCAGTGGCACACTCCATCAACTCTCTACACCCCCATCCCTGGGCCCCAGGAGAAGCCAAAAGGAGACTTGCAAACTCTGCCAGCAGCCAAGGCGAACTCCTGGGCTCACCTAATTTCTATCCTAGCAACAAGCAAAGCTCTCCTCACAACTACCGTTCCTCACCTACAAAAAATTTTATTTGTTTCCTTAGGAGGCCTGACAAGGTGTCCTAAACCCTCCAAAATCCCTAGAACCCAAACACAGTCCAAAGCTTACAGTTAGGCAAACACAACTGTACTTTTGCCTTGTTGCAGGGAACTGATGAGAACTGATTGCACCATAACTCACCAGAGATACTCAAATGGCAGAACTGCTGCAATCATGCTTCCTGTGGAAAATTACATTCTCATTTATGGATGCAGCAACTTCTGGATATAAGCATTTCAATTCAAAGAACCGTAATTTTTAGCATGTCAAAAGCAGTCTTTTGAGGCCACCAGAATGTGCAATTTTTGTTTTACTGCTCTCCTTTAGCAGATGAAGAATGTTTTCATTTTTAAGCATCATTTCTCTTTTATAACAATTGGAATCACAAATTCTGAAATTTAACCTTTAGAACCCAAACCCAAATATTTTACAATGTTCAGCTACAGAAGGACCATTATGACAATTCCATTTAAAACATCAGCACGAATATTTGGTTCTATCTACATCTACATACACAATGTGTTTTAAAACAACTCTTGCTACTGAGAAAATCTCTATAAACATGAAAAAGTCATGGCCTGGGTTTGTTTGGTGGCTGGTTTTTTTTAAATTTAAATACTGGTTAGTACGTCTTCTGGTGCTTCCTCTTTGACATAATAGCATACAGAATGTTTCCTGTAAGAATTGAACTGCTTCTTGATTTTCCAAGTCCACTGAGGGATGTTTTAAGTAGTGCTGTTATTTAAATTCAAGAAACTCACAACACATACAGGACTGGTCACATTTCTGACCTGCAAAGAGCAAAACACATCTCTTTCTTGTAAGATTGCAGACAGGCTCATAAATACCAGGTTTTCAGTGAATGAAATGAAGGCCATGATTTATAATGTTTTTCTCAGACGATGCCAAATGGCAAAATAGAAAAGGGAACCATCCAACAGGCCACTGGTTTGAGTTACATATTCTGCTCTGACACCAGTTTTCTTATGCAGTTAAGTTTCACCCACCATGAAGTTTTTTCACTCACTGGAAAGCTTGTTCTATTAAATGCTACCTTTTACACCTTCATCAATATTACAGACTGGAAAGTGATGTTCTAGATAAGCTCATTAACTAATTTAGTGAACTAATCCCAAGCACACCACCTTCTGCTGAAATTCTTCTCACAGTCGACATTACCTCGTTTTAAGGACTGAACTTACAAAGCTACATTTGTAAGTAAGGCTCCTATGCAACACCCAACGTGTTAGTACTGAGATTTGAAGTTCCTTATCTAAATAGTGTTTCTGTTTCTATGCTGAATCGCATGCAACAATCAAGTCCCGCTCACTTCTGAGCCCAACAACCAACTGATGATGCACGAATATCAGTTCAGGCACTGATGATGCCCGCTAGAAGTACCGGGCAGTTCTCAGCTGAAAGCTCCCTAGTTTTCAGGCAGCTCCAAAGCTATTCCAGTGACGAATATTCCCATTAGGACATAGCTTCTTATTATTTGCACCTCCACAGCTCCAAGAAAGCGCCTAGAATTCCAGTGGAAGCTGTGCCGCACAGCGCAGCCCTGCGCAGCAGGTCCTGCACCAGCACGGTCCCATCCCGGCAGGATGCCCGCCCTGCCCGCGGCGGCTCCGGGCCGTGCCCAGGGCCCCGGTGAATCTCGCCCGGGCAGCGCCACGGGAGAGCTGCGCGCTGCACATCCCGGCCTGCCCGGGCCCGCCCGCAGGAAGGATGCGGGAAATGGCCGCAAAAGCCCGGCAGAGGATGGCGGAACCGTCTTCCCGGTGCCGGCGCGCTCCCGACGAAGCAACACGCGGGATTAAAGCCCCGACCGATCCGGCGGCCGCCGCTCCCCCTGTCCCCGCGGCTCCCCGTTCCCTGCGGGGCGGGGCGGAGCGAGGGCGGCGGTGGCACTTAGAGGTCACGGCTCCCCGCTCCCCGCCCGGGGCTCACCATGGCGGCGCGGGGCGGCGCCGGGATCCAGCGGCCGGGGGTGGCGGGAGGCTGCTGCCGGGAGAGCAGGAGACCGGCGGAGCGGCCGAGGCGGCGGCAGGCGCGGAGTGAGCGGTGCATGGTGGCGGGGGCCGGGAGCACCGCGGGGGCGGGAGGTGCAGNTGGAGCGGCGGCGGGCGCGGAGCGCGGCCCCGGGGCGGGTCCGCCCGGCCGGGGAGGGCCTGGGAAAACCTGGGAAAACCCGCCTGCCCCGGGCGAAGGGCAGCGGGAAAAGTGCTGCAGCAGCGATTCCTCTACGAGGAGGAAACAGAGTATGAGCTTGTTCTACCTGACTGTAGCCTTTTCAAAAATGCATAAAACCTTATTCCCTCCTTCCTAATGACAGTCAAAGCGCCTTTTATAAAAAAAAGCCAAGTCAAGGTGCAGCCGCCTCCTTACTTCCTGCCCAAGAAGGCAGAGCGCTCCGACGTGCTGCGTCTCTCCCTGGTGCAAAGTGCAGAAACCCTTCGAGAGTGAAAGAAGGAATGTTCCATTTTTCCACCTACCAGCAGCAACACTCCAACATTTTAGGTTTTCCAACATTGTTTTTTTCCCAGGAGCAGCCAACATTCAGTCGAAACAATATTTTGTCTAACATGGAGAACGCTTCATTCCATTCCTACAAGAACTGTGTTATTCACAGAAATGCTGCTAGGAACTGCTTTATTAATGCCTTTCAAGTTAGATCGTGGCATTAAAAGCACACTGAATTAGAGTCTTGTAAGCTTTAATATTTAGGCAGGTCTTCTGCCCCTTGGCTCCTCTGAGAAGAGACAGTGTAGGAAATACACAGGGCATGCCACTAAAACGGCTTCAGAAGTTCCAGAGACAATAAAGATTGTAATTCTGTATCAGAAGAAGTGAAAGTCTCTTTTTTCATTCAGTAAAACAGTATGACAACACCAAGTTATAACTACTACTTAAACACCATCTTCTTCAAGTATTACTTACAGTCAGCAACTAAGATGCTTAAGTCCCCACATCACAAAATTCAGCATCTCCATCTTGTCAAACACTGTTGCAATGAATAGCTGCGGCTGGAAGGGATCTCTGGAGGTCATCTAGTCTAACACCCCTGCACCAGCAGGCTCACCTGGAGCAGGTTGCACACGATCACACCTAGGCAGGCTTTTAGTATCTCCAGAGAAGGAGATTCCACAACTCTCTTGGGCAGCCTGTTCCAGTGCTCCACCACTCTTAAAGCAAAGTTCATCTTCCTCAATGCTTCAGTTTGTGCTCACTGCCCCTTGTTCTTTCACTGAGCACATTTCTTACTCTTAAAATATTGAAATAACTACACATTCACAATAAGAGCATTGTAATTACATACAGATCAGCATATTCAAACAAGACTTGTAATGACTTTATTTAGACACATTTTGTGTTTTCACTGTCCCTTTTGACAGATGGGTGAAAGAACATAAGCTGTTCTGCATTCCACTTTTAATAAATGTACAGTAAGCCACAGCAGAGTACAAGCTGGAGAAAAGTTCTGTCAGCATTTTTAATTCACTGCTAAGTGCCAACACTATTTTGGTTTGCTTGTGCTATGCTTATGTACACTGGCCTCTCTGGGAGAGGGCTTCAAGTGAGATGGAAGCTGCTAGTATGAGCGGATGGCTGGCGGGACGGTCTGGCAATCTTCCTCATTCAAAGTCCTGTCGATCACTGGTCTGTACTTCAAGGTAACCTATAGCAAAAGGAACAAAGAACTTCAGGACAACAGGATTCAGAGAACGAGATCCAAAAAACCCAACAGTTAAGATTTTTATAGGGTCAGAATTCAGTTCTATCTTTGAAATAGCATAAAGCTGTTCTACTAAACATCCAACAACAGGTTTTGTCACCATTAGAAGAAAAAAGCCTTTGAAGTAGCCTGACACAAGGGGAAACACAATTCCAGCTCAAATAGCAAAGTCACTTCCCAAAGGTCAACAGTGCAGGACTATCACAATTTCCAAGGCTGTTTAAGAGAACAGCTGTTACCAGCAAAAAGGACCCTCAAGCACCAAGCTCAAAGTACCTTCCCAGTTGGGATATCCACGTATGACAGGGTGTGCTTTCTCCAGTGCTCCTCAAATGGCTTCCGCTGCTGGCCTTGGAGTGGCTTAGAATAGTCAAACTCATCAATCCGTAACTGTGGAGAAAATGAGATTAGTACAGACCAGAAGTTTTATCTGCAAATCACTTTACAACCACGAGATCAGCTGCATTTCAATTACACCTGTAACCCAGCAGGTCTCTGAACAGACAGCAAGCTTTCTCTTAACACTGCCCGTGTCCAATTTGAAATGCTCAGGCTTAACAAGGGCTCTAAGGTAACTTTCCTTGCATAGGACAATTATTCTGTTTATGCACCTTTACATCCTGTTCATGCATCCATATTTTTACTATACTCCTCGTTAAGAGGTCTCTAATCATTCAGATGTGCATATGGAACAACTCATCTCAAGATCATTCCCAGTGTTCCATGTATTGGTCCTTTTATAAATAACAAATAAGAAGAGATAGAGCAGGACAAATAGGGCCCCAAACAAATACTACACCAATCTTAACACTGAAGACTGTACTTTGAAGACTTTAAAATAATCCATCTTTACAACTTTAAAATAATCCATCTGAGGACACATAACAAGAAGATTCAATCCTACATTCAGGTCACAGAAAATATTTATACCTTATAATCCTCTCTGGCATGGGCACCCCGGGACTCTTTGCGAGCCTCAGCACCATAAATGGTTTGCAGAGCACAAAGCATCAGGTTCTGCAGTTCGAGGGTCTCCACCAAGTCAGTGTTCCACACAATACCTGGTAAAATATTACAATATTATGGAAGATGGTCTACAAACAAGAGAAATACATGTGAGTGAACCAAAGTTGCATCATTAGTTGCACTTAAATAACCAAGTTCTCTTTAAGATACATGGCAGTGTCTGCCTGCATTGTGATCTGCTCAGCTGGAGAATGAAAACTGAGTGTTCAGCCTATGAGTAGTCTTGCTACTTCTCCACAGCTCCATGGCCTTTTCAGAAGATTTGGACAAAGCTCATCACTCATCTTAGTATTTGGACAACTTCACATCATGTTCTGAGGACAGTTTATACCTTATGCATTTAAATCCGATTTCAGTCTCTGCTTCTTTGAAAGATTTTTCAACCAGAAAATGACTGTTAAGGTCAAGTATTTTTCCTGATTACCATGTTTAGTAGGTAGGGCTCTACAACGTATTTTTAAAGATTCAAAATGGTCAAAATCTTAAGCCAAAGATTCAAGAAACACACTAGGTTTACAAAAAAAAAAAAAAAAAAACAACAAACAAACAAAAAACCCCCCCAAAAAAAACTAACCCAAAAACAAAGCCACCAACCACTTCCTGGAGTACTATGGGCAAGGTGTGTTCTTTGCTATCAAATTACCTCTGTCAAAAGTCTTTAGATGGGCCAAATCACCGTAAATTTTGCTAAGTTTCTCACAGCCTTCCTGGAGTACAGAACCAGTACGAAATACAGCAGCATGGTTTTGCATTGCCTGCAACACAGTAAAACAAAATCAGTTTGATACACTGCATATGACAGCATGTAATTTCCTTAGCTCCAGGAGAGTTTGATATAGAGCTGCTCTGAGTTCAAACTTGTCCACAGCCTGAGAAACCCCACGTTTTCCCATTCATCCCAAAGAACTGAAACCCCACTCTATCATACAGCAGGTAAACTACCAAGGGAATGACCATGAAGGGAAGAAGGAATTAACAAAAGTGATACAACCTTTGCTGCACACACCATCTTCTCACACACTTTTTACTTCTGCATGGCAAATCCTGGAGCGCACTTTGCCAAGTCACCAAATCCCTCAGGTGCTTGCAGCTTGGCCCACCCTATCCCTGAGAGCTTCCCCAGGCTTACCTTCTGCATGCTAAGTCGCACTTCTGAAGTCCTTATGCTTCCGTCAGCAAACCTCAACTTGTCAAGATTAGCAACTGACTCTTCACCAGCATTTGGTTTAATGGGGGGAACTGGCTCTCCTAATATGAACATTTCAGGAAGTTTGTTAGTCAGGCTTGGGTTTGGTTTCTGGCAGTTTCAGAGATTATCAATCACTAAAAATCAGATTTGAATAAAACATAATCTGTTTTTNGGAAGTTTGTTAGTCAGGCTTGGGGTTGGTTTCCGGCAGTTTCAGAGATTATCAATTACTAAAAATCTGTTTTCTTCCTCTGATGTGCACACTAAGTGTCACNTGACTCTTCACCAGCATTTGGTTTAATGGGGGGAACTGGCTCTCCTAATATGAACATTTCAGGAAGTTTGTTAGTCAGGCTTGGGTTTGGTTTCTGGCAGTTTCAGAGATTATCAATCACTAAAAATCAGATTTGAATAAAACATAATCTGTTTTTTTCCTCTGATGTGCACACTAAGTGTCACTTTCCTGAAGTCCCATCAATTGTATCCATATATTTAAAGTTCTCAGAGGAATATGAATCCCATTCTTTCCTATAACAACTAATAAAGATTTTATAGGTTTGGTAAAATTCTGCTGTTCATTCCTTTGAAGCAGCACTTGGTAAAAATCCTTTTAAACTATGGAATAAACCTGTGGTCCTTACCACCTTCTGCTATGCTTTCCTTGCCTCCTCACTCCCAAACCTCCCACCTTTGCTTGGATGTGTAAGGGACCAGGACCAGTCAATAAGCCTGGCAGTTAGACACAAGCTCTGCATCTTGCCTCTAATACTGCAAGGCCCATGTTACTGGGCAACAAAGCAAACACAGCATCTTACCAGCACAGCTCATCTCATGTAGCTTTGCATTCAAATTAATAAACTGCTTTCTATGATTTCTAACTCTAAAGAGCCACAGAAGGATTTAAAAAAAAAATACTGGCACAAAGCCAGACTAAATAGGCACCACAAGATCTAGGCTGAGTCCATGAGGAATCATCAGTGTCTGCAGCTGGTGCAGTTTGGGCATTAAGCAATAAGAAAACAGATGACTACTTGTGGACCCCAGCTGTCCTGGCAATGTAACTATCACTTCCAGTATTTTGATGGGGGTTGGAAGGGAAGGCTTGCTTCTTTCTCAGGTCAACAATTGTTGCTGAACCAGATTATTTAAAAATGATTAAGATTTAGCAGTGAGAATACAGTGAGTGAGATATTGCAATGTTTAGTATCTATCTTGCACCACTTGCATGCCAGTCCTTCTTATAAATAAATCAGCAAGGTGGCAGCACATTCCACTATAAAAAGTGCCAAGTGTAAGATAGATTACATTTTGATGAAGAAGATGGTGCAGTATGTAGAAAATACAGTCTTCACACTCAATATTCTGTGTTAATTTGTCAAAAATCCTAACTGCTCTTGCCAACAGCATTGGCCCAACTTTAGTTTTAAAAGGATCAATTACAAAGCAAACAGTAATGTCAAAACATTTGCTCGGCAAAGAACACGCTTACAAAAGGCATAAACATCATGAAGGCAAATGTCTCTAGCAAAGTGTGACTTACCAGGCTTGCACGTATTTGCAATAGTCAGGGCACAAGCACGACCGAAGACCACCAGATCCAGGAGGGAGTTTGCTCCGAGTCGATTTGCGCCATGGACGGAGGCAGAGGCCGCTTCCCCGCAGGCGTATAACCCCGGCACCACCTTATCCTCACCGTTCACGTGTGTGATCACCTGGCATTGCACACACTGCATTAACACTCAGCTTTCCAAAGCACTCTGAAACAGGGCAAACCTCCTGACTTGCAAAGGCCACGTGCACGTAAGGATGGAACACAGCAACACAGAGCTTCTTCCAGCTCTAGGCACAGCATTATCTTAGCTCTAAAGGGCAAGTAGAAATGTATGCAAATACATACATTTACATCTGTATGTAAATACAGACAGGACTAAACCCCACGATTTCCTTATACATGCTTATGAAGAGTGCATTGGTCTGTTTCACCACAATCCTGCAACAAGTCAGAAATGCACAGGAATAAAGTCTGATCTGCACATGCTTCTAAGGCAAAATTTTACACTGAAATTTAGCAACCACCCAAAGAGAAGAATTCAGCTGACACCATCACAATGATTTCCAACTAGTGCCAGTTGAAGGATCTGCTTCAGTGTTTAGATTACAGGAACTACAGAAGAATAATACACATTAACTCACGTGACAGAATGCAAAGGAGCCCTACTTTGATCTATGTTCAATTATATTATCTGTGGGAACCGAATTAGACAGGATAGATCATAACTTGGCCTGGGCTCCTTACACGGACAGCATAAACCTCAGGCTGTGGGAAGCAGGGTGCTGGGAGGATGATAATAGAATCACCCCAAAGCTGTGTTTCCAGTTCTACCCCTCCACCGGTTCAAGACCTTTTGACATGTATGGTCAAATCCCTGTCCTGCATACGGGACTGGAGATATGCTGGATATATGCTCACAGGTATCTCTGTGCCTTGTTGGGTTAGCCACATCCCTGGGTCTTCTGGAAGCTGCCCTTTGGACCATGAGGTCCTGTAACCATTAAAATCTATCTTTGCCTACTCCATCAGACCTGTCCCAATTAATTTAGCCACTCTCAGCCCAGCTGAATCAGTCCTGAGATTCACCACCACACCACGATAATCATGTTCAGCTCAATTAACAGAGAATTATTGTCAGACCTGACAGAAACTTCACTTTAGATGTTTCTTGGAACTCCCATCTCCAGGTGGACTGGAATATGGTTATCAAGTTATTTTAGAAAACCAAAAAGATTGTGTGTGTTTAAGCACTCTGACATCGTTATTATAATATTATTATTTAAAATGGTATTAATCATCCTTACATTTATGAAAAACATTCTTAATGCTTTTCTTTTTGGAAAGTAATTTCCTAGTGAGATGATGAAAATACAGCCCAAAAGTGAGGTGTATTGCTCACCTGTCCTTTGTAGTTGGTAGGAATACCTCCCATATTATAGTGCACAGTAGGCAGGACAGGGATAGGCTCTTTTGTGACATCCACTCCAGCAAATATCATGGCTGTTTCGGAAATCCCTGGGAGACGGGTTGCCAGCTGCTGTGGTGGCAAGTGGTGCAACTGCAAGTACACATGGTCTTTTTCAGGACCACAACCCCTAGCAGAAAAAAAACAACACTGGAATACATAACAGGAATTTACAAACACTAGCAGCATTTCTAATCCAGTTTGTTTCATTTGTGAACACAAATAGGTTATTTTTCAAATGTTATCTGACAAAAATTAACATCTAGCATATTTAATAAGACTGTGGCACTTGGATGAATTGAAGCCATTTTCCACCTCACAGCTTTCTTTTCAGTAACTCACATTACTTAAGATTTTAAACTATTAAATCTCTGCAGAAATATATAAAACTTGGTAATTAGTCAAGAGAACAGAACATCCAATTATTTTGTCTGTAGTAAGAGCATGTACATTAAACTTGTTTGAGCAGCTGTCTCTAGACACCCTGCATTCAAACAGTAGACTTAACATCATCTCTTTTCCGTCAGTATCATTAGGAATTAACAAGAAAGATTTCTGCCTTACACACAGAGATCAGCTTAGCAGTCATTAAAGCTCACTCTCCTGAATTACCATGTGCTTATCAAATTAACTATTGCACTTCACAGTCTAGTATGATTAAGTGTTCATTCTGCAGCTCTGTTAAGAGCATTGAACTAACCTTCCTTCACGGATTTCTATGGTCATAGAACGAGACACTACATCCCTGGAAGCCAGATCCTTGGCAACAGGTGCATATCTCTCCATGAATCTTTCACCTTGACTGTTGATCAGAATACCTCCCTCTCCACGACATCCTTCTGTGATAAGGCAGCCAGCCCCATAGATACCTGTTCAAGAACGAAAACGCCATCAAAGAGATTTCTCCACACAGCTCCACAATCAGGATGAACACTGAATAAACAAGGTCTTCTCAAAATAATCAGAGGTGCAGATTTTTTTCCACCCTAATCATAGCTCTAGGAACTGTCCCTCAAGTGTTGCTATTCCTTTCAAACACTTTTTCCAAAAGGTAAGCAAGCTGATTTGGAACACCCACAGTATTTCAAATATTAAAATGGCAAGTGATCTGCACCTATCAATACATCAGGAGAATTTTATATAGACCTTGTAGACCTTCAGCAGTTATTTTAAGATTTTTTAGAAACTAGAGGTTGATTATCTCAAGGTCCATTTGCTCATTTTTGTTCCCTCTTCTGTGCTGAAGCTATACAGGATGGCTTCAAATCCTGTGGAACATAAAAGCTTACTTGGAATCCTTTCCCTTTAGAGAGGGAAAGCCTACCTGTAATTCTGCAGCATTGGTCACCACAGAAAACAAAAATGCAAACTAACTCATGCCCTTGATAATTACCTTAAAAGCTACAGAACTATCATACAAGGAGTGAAGCTTCTTTAGAAAAACCTTAACTAAGTCAAAGGAACGTTGGATCTCTATGATATAGCGAGAACATTGTAAAATTATGCAAACCATTTACAAAAAATCACGTCATGAGTTAAAACGAAACATTTAATTAGCTACAAATCTAGTCTGTGATCGTTGTTATTCAGTTTGGGCACTGATCACATGCTAGTTCTAAATATATATCTTAACTTCAACTAGTACACTTAATTGAAGATGCTAGTATATAATTCCCTAACACTTGCACCTATCCCATTGCTCTTGCAGCTAATATTAAACCCCTTAAAATATTAAGGACAATGGAAATTTAAGAGGTGTTTTCAGCCTGTAATTCATAAAACCTCTTAGTATTGTATGGACAGCACCTCAAAATATTAAACACTGCTCTTTAAATTAGAACAGCTGAGACCTTTCTCACATTATGTCTTACTCTCAAATTTATATTCAACAGCTGCAGACAAGTCTAAACACACGTCACAAGCATCTACAAAAATGCTGCAGAAAAGTGCAAACTGACTTGAGCATATTATGCCTCAGGTGACATCAGGCTGGTGACCTGTCACTAGTGGGGTTCCACAGGGCTTTATCTTAGGTCCTGTGCCCTCCAACACCTTCATAAGTGACTTGGACACAAGATTGTAAGGGATACTGAGCAAGTCTGCAGACAGTACAAAACTGGGAGGAGCTGTTGATTCCCTCGGAGGCAGCGAGGCCCTGCAGACAGACCCTGACAAATTAAGGGGGCTGGGCAATCACCAATTGTATGAAGTGAAAGAAGGCAAAGTGCCAGATTCTGTACCTGGGGTGGAGCAACCCTGGGTGTATGGACAGACTGGGGAAGAAGATGCTGGGAAGNGAGCAACAGAGGTCACTTGGTCTGTTCAGCCTGAAGGAGGCTGAGGGGAGACCTCATTGCAGTTACAGCTTCCTCATGAGGGGAAGAGGAGGGGCAGGCACAGATCTCTGCTCTGTGGTGATCAGTGACAGGACCCGAGGGAACGGCCTGAAGTTGTGTCTGGGAGAGTTTAGCCTGGGTATTAGGAAAAGGTTCTTCACCCAGAGGGTGTCTGGGCACTGGAACAGGGTTGCCAGGGAAATGGTCACAGCACCAAGCCATATAAAGCTCAAGAAGTGTTTGGACACTGCTCTCGGGAGCATGGTGTGAGTCTTGGGGTGTCCTCTGCAGGGCCAGGAGTTGGACTCAATGAACCCAATGGGCCCCTTCAAACTCAGCATATTGTGTGATTCTATGACATTTTAAAATAACATAAACATCTGTTCAACTCATTAAAAATAATGTTGTAAGCACTCTTTTTATATTCTGTACCTGTAGGGTGAAACTGCACGAATTCTAAGTCCTGGCAAGGGAGCCCAGCTCGTGTGACCATGGCAGTGCCATCACCAGTACTGGTATGAGCAGATGTGCAGCTGAAGTAAGTGCGGCCGTACCCACTGCAGAACAGTTAACAAAGTTAACAGAATTAACAGGAAGAAAAATTAAAACATCACTACAACATACCACTAAACTATGCTGTTTGCACAACAGTGGAAAGGGTTAATCAGACAAGTACTCAAGTTTTACCATCTCCTGTACTAGTTCAATCAAAAGAAAACAAAACTGGTTTAGCCCAGTTTTGCTCAACCATACTTGAAAAATGGCTGGTGACAGTAGGTTGAAGAAAAATAAAACCAATTCCAAAGCAAGATCATTAGGTTAATATGAGAAGTCTTTCTGACAGAAAAAAAAAAAAAGTTATTCCAGAAAGTTCTCTCATTCCATACCATTCAGTTTCATTTGAACTATCACTAGCAGTTTTATAAAAAATAGCATATAATGATGGTTTAGATTGTCCATACGGTTCTGGTTTTATATTCTTAGATTTAAAAACTTAGTTGTCCAGGTATTAAACATGAATTATGCTGCAAACATCTAGGTTAGCCTCCAATATTATTGAGAACAGACAATTAGCCCCACTTCAGGACGAATTCTCAGAAGAAGTAACAATGTACAAACTTCACACATCTCAAAGTACACAAGCATGAAAAATGCATCAGAAAGACAAATTATATAGGTAACCTTTTATAAATTTATTTATAAGTGTATCATTTACAGATACATTTATAAATATTTTTCATATTGAAATAGATAGAAGAGACCCATGAGCAGCAAAAGACTAATGCAAATAGCACTCTAATAAACATATACAAACTCTGCAACCAAGTAATGGTAAATTACATTCATATTATGATAATTTTATCCTAGAACAGTTAAAATTATAGTGGCAGTATCTTAATGAAATAGAATCTCTGGAATTTTGACAAAAGCTGTTTCCTACAGGAAATTCGGAACTCTAGAGATAGTTTGTTGGCAGCATTGCAACAATGCCTGTTTTAAAAAACAGCAAGTGTCAAAAATCAAAGACCATCAGAATCATATATATTATTCTTACACATTCTCATTTTATGTCATTGTTCTAGAAGTCAAAGTTGGACCTCGTATCAAATTTATACTTGGTTACAAAATTAGCATGTGCCTTCTTTCAGAAAGGATGACTGAATTCAGTTATATTCCTTTTAGTGTGGAGGGAATGAACCTATAAATTATGTTCTGCCAGTCAATGTATCTTCTCCACACTGTGGATCCGAACACATGTACAAGCACACAAACTTCCAGCTGGTAACACTCCCAAGTTTTGGTCCTTCATCACAAATGTTACATTACCCAGTGGCAATGACTGTGTTCTTTGCTCTAAAGCGATGTATGGTTCCATCTTCAATGCAGAGGGCAATAACACCACGGCACTCCCCATTCTCCATAAGTAGGTCCAAGGCAAAATATTCAACAAAGTAGCTTGTATCATATCGTAGAGACTGGATGAAAATTAGAAAAGGGATTTTTACTGAAGTAACTTCTCTTCAAAACTGTCAATGCATATGGGCTGTATCAGGACAAAAAACATCCCCACCAACCCTCACGGAAGACTGTTTCCTCATAACTGTTTATTACAGAATTTTCTAATTAATCTATTCTAGCTTTAAAAGATACAAGTACCAGCAAAAGCACTTAATTCTGAGCAGTCATGAGTTAGGACACAGGACTTGTCATCTCACTCTACATTTGGCAACATGTTAGCCAGCTGCAGCGCCCACACATGTACAAGCACGCTGCACTTAAGCTCTCCCAGAGAAATGAGAAACACCTCCAGCAGGCCAATAAAGCAGCACGAGCAGCAGGCACCGAGACAAACATTCTTCCATGCCCTCAGGGATCAGAGCAGAGTTTGGCAGCACTGAGAATTTGTATTGCAGCAGCACACACAGTGCAAAACTGGAGGAGAGCAATTAGCTGGCTACCAAGTAAACAAGAAACAGTAGCTACCAGGTACTTGGATTTCTGGTTTCATGTAGCTCACTGCCATTTTCAAATAGCCAGCATTTCCTTCAATTATGGTTGTATAATTGTAAAATTAATAGGCAGACATGCTAGAACTCTAGTCACTTACTTGCCATAGAACAAGCTCAGGAATGCACAAGTCGGCCTTAATTCATTTACACTTTGTTTCCCCTTCCTCCCAGTTTGAAGATGAGTAGGAAAAAAAATGCTGCCTTGCACCTCTTTTCAGAGTTCCTCAATGCTGCTGTGTCAAATTTTTGGGAAAAAAGGGCTTTTGGGGCAATGTTTACATAAATTCCCTTTGGGTCTAGTTAACAGACACAAAAGTACTAATAGTGCAGAACTAGTCCAGACCACAAAGCTGACAGTGTACACTAATTAGCATCCTTTATCCTTCCACATTGCCTCAGGAAGGAAGATAACCCAGAACTGCTATAAGCCATTCCCCTGGATTCCTCATTCATATGTGAACAGCTACGTTTGTTTGGTTTCGATTTTTTTTTCAAACTCTAGAGGGGAAAAGGACAAAAACCCAGTAAATGTAAATGCAAAAATCCAAACCATGTTAACTTCAGAACTGCTTACCCTGCCATACAGTGTATGTAAGAGTGAATGTCCAGTCCTGTCTGCAACACAGCAGCATCTGTGGGCCTGTCCTCCCTTTCCAAACTGAAGACTCTGTCCACCAAATGCACGCTGATAGATCTTTCCTTCTTCAGTTCTGCTGAACGGCATTCCATAATTTTCCAGCTGATGAACCCAAACACAAACATCAGAAACTCTTGTGCATCACAATACAATGAGTTATTTTAAGGAGATTTCCTTGGAAGCTAGCCTGTGTTATTTATAACTACAGCTGACACCAAACCCCACGAGTCTCACCTCTATCACTGCAGCCGGCGCTTGCTCAGTCATGTAGTGTATGGCATCCTGGTCACCCAGCCAGTCCGACCCTTTCACTGTGTCATAGAAATGCCACCTCCAGTTATCATCCTCCATGTTCCCCAGAGCAGCATTGATCCCTCCCTGAAAATGAAAATCCATTTTCCTGGAATTACATTACTCAAGTACAGCTTTAGTAGGTTTACCTCATTTCTAATACAAATCACATACCAGATATGCACCTATGTACCAGAAATAAAGCCAAGCCAGATTTAATGCGGCTGTGAAAAACCTGTGAAACTCCTCAGTTTCACAATGGCTTGTCCTGCTTTTTTGTGTAACACAGTGAATCACAGTTACACTGTAGTCAGAGAAGCAGCTCTGCATTTTGATAATGTTCAGAAATGGGGAAGAAAAAAGAGGCAGTATTATGAAATAAAAATGTAAGGGGAAATAAGGACTTTAAGAACAACCGCAAGTGAGATTAAGAAAATGTGTCTTGCAACATCATTAGCTTAGAAGCAAAATGAAATGTACCTGTTACTTAATATAAAGTCTGACAGTGATAAGTTCATGGTTAAGCTCTTATGATCTTAGAGGTCTTTCCCAAACTCAATGATCCTGTGATTTTATTATGTACTACCCTCTAAAAAAGTTTCAACTAAAAATGTGATATTTATAAAAAGAAGCAAAGCCTTGAAACAAGACGTTCAAGTACCCCATTCCCAGAAGTGCTCAAAGCAAGGTAGGATGGGGTCCTGAGAAATTTAGTCTAATGGGTGGAATTCCTGCCCATGGCAGGGGCGTTGGAACTGGATAACTTCTAAGGTTCCTTCCAATGCAAACCATTCTATGATTATTCTACGTCCAAATCAGCTCTCTGACAGCAGGCATTTTTAAAACATTTGTTCTGCCTCATTTCTCACCTGTGCAGCAACAGTATGAGAGCGGGTGGGGAACAGCTTGGTAATACAGGCTGTGTTAAATCCAGCTTCTGACAAACCAAAGGCAGCCCGCAAACCTGCTCCTCCTGCACCCACAACAACTGCATCGAACTCATGGTCCACTACTGGGTATTGTGTAGAAATCTGGAAAAAAAATCACTTTGTTACAATCACAAATAGTTCAAGATCAATCAAACTTCATAAAAACACAAACAGGATCAGTATAATATTCTCTCAGACTTTTGCAGCAATTTGTACATCTGTTACACTCCCTTGATTGGAAAGTGTCATTAAAGACACGCATTTCAGCAACTCAGTCTCCTGAAGCATTTGAACACAGGGCCCCACTAAAAGGATAAATTCATGTCTGTCAAGCACTGAGTGCATTACTGAACCACAACATAAGAAGCACAGACATACCGAGTCAGACACCTTCGTGGAGGCATTTTTCTTTCCATAGACTGTGAAGTGTAAGTTCCGTGCGGGAGTCTGGCACGCTGCTGGCCACTACGGAAAGAAGCCAAGACAACTATTATGGAACAAGTGTTTCCACAGGATAGACTAACAGCACTCTCAGCTACCCTACAAAAATTATAAACAAAATATTATAACAAATCTTCCCTTACCCTGGTAGCACATATACAAGAGTATTATTAATGTATTTCAGAGGTACCTGCACTGAAGTTCCGGCTTTCCTATCATCATGCCATATAATCCAAAAAACTTTGACTGACGAGAGAATAGCCTGCAGTTAACAGGGTGTCCCAAACTATCCATTATTGACTTCACCAACAGTGACCAGCCTCTCAGACCTATCTGAGGCTGCACCGACAGAAGAATATGTCTGCAATTAATGCTGAAGTATTCTTGCAGTTTTTTCATAATTAAGCACAGATGAAGCTTTGTAAGTAATGGAAAATTACTCTCCTGTCAAGTAATCCTCAGAATTTGAATTATTTCAGGTGGTCACAGTACTGAAAATTAAAAAAGGGAATGCTCTTCCAGCTGTGCAGTGCTTCAAAAGTCAGAGATATTTCTCTCGTTCTTTATGAAATTAGTGACCAATTTAGAATCATTAATTAATACACAAACTTAGCACAAAGATGCAAGTTTCAGCCTTCTGCAATGCCACTCCCTACCCCTTGACTTGTTCAAAACCAAACCAAAAAACACCACACCCAAATTTACTCAGTATGCAGCCTTTGCTTTGACAGATAAAAACAATCAGAATGTTAGACTCCACCTCTCCAATGTATCAGAATCTGGCATTCCTTCTCTATGCAGTTCAGAAATAAGCCCAACTCAGCATGTATGATTGCTGAGAACAGCAACACAAAGCCACATTAGTGACCTATCCAGTGACATCAGCACTTCCCTAATTGCAATATAACCTAAAATGCACTGGGGTGATACCTGCAGCTGTTACATTCATGGTCCCATCACCCTACAATATCCTAACAATCAGCTTTCCCTCCCCAAATGTCCACCTCTTCCTCATCTCTGAAGTGAACTCCAGTACACTTTCCTCAATCTAGTTTTATCATTTCTCATACCAGTTTCCTCAAATTATCTTCTTGCATAACAGCAAATCTACTGTGCCATTATACTTGCTAGCACATTTCTGGTTTCTGCAGTCATCTTGGAATGAGATCAGCTCCTAACACCTATTCATAAGGAGTTCCACCAGTACTCTCCTGCAGGCAGCCACTCTCACCCTGTTCCACACTGCTGAGTTACCAGGCTTTGAGCTCGAACAAAAGTCCACAAAGCAGGAAAAAGATCTCACTCTAAGTCTGAAGGAAACACTGATTGCAGTAATCCTGAATTGTTATGCCACCAGGAAGATCATGGCCCTTTTGAAACTAAAGGTCCAATCAGGGCCAGCTTGCTGCCATCTAAAGCGAGTTTAAGCCTTTAAGCCTTTCCCTCTCTCTGTAGTTGTCTTTCCTGCACTTGCTTTGTCACACAACTTCAGCCCACTTTTGTAATCCCAAGCTCGTTACGGGCATGCAGGATGGGAACAGTGGGAAGAAACTGAAAACTCGCACCTCACCATGGAGGAGAACAGGCCATCACACAGGACTTACAGCCCGCTAACACAAACCTGCCAGACTCCTCAGCAGCCCTTTCAAGGCACAATCACCAGCCAGGTTCAAGCAATTCAGATATACACTGGCTTCCCACACAGGTCCAGACTCACAGAATGCATTAGGCTGAAAAAGGCCTCTGAGACCACCGGGTCCAACCAATGACCAAACACCACTGTGTCAACTAGACCATGGCACTAAGTGTCACATGCAGCCCTTCCTTAAACACTTTCAGGAACGGTAACTCCATCACCTCCTTGGGCAGCCCATTCCAGTCTAATCACCCTTGCTGTGAAAAAATTCTTCCTGATGTCCCACCTGAACGTCCCCTGCAGCAGCTTGAGGCCATTTCTTTTCTTCCTGTCCCCAGCTACGTGGGAAAAGAGACTGATCCCCATCTTGCTTCAGTCTCTCCTCAGGCAGTTGAAGAGAGGGATAAACTCCTCCCTAAACCTCCTTTCATCCAGGCTAAGCAACCCCAGCTCCCTCAGCCGCTCCTCACACGACTCGTGCTCAGACCCTTCCCCAGCTTCGCTGCCTTTCTCTGGACTCGCTCCAGCACCTCGATGTCCTTCGTGAACTGAGAAACCCAGATCTGAACACAGCGCTCGAAGTATGGCCTCAGCAGGGCCGAGTACACGAGCACAAGCACTTCCCCGGTCTCCCTGTGCACACTCTTGCTGAAATAGAATGAGTCTGCGGCGACCTTTCTATGCCGGTGCTCGAGCCTGACAGGCTCCTCCAGGGCCTTTCCCCAGCACATCCCATTCCCGCTGCCTCCCTCAAAACCCTGCTCAGGGCCTCAGGCTACGGCGCTCGCATCCCGAGCCGGGAGGCGCGGCCCAGCCATGCCCACAGCCACCTACTCCCAGGAACCTGCCCCCGGGACACGAGTTGCGAGGTCGGTGCCGCTCCAAAACAGCGCCGGAGGAACCGAACCTGCCGGGGGTGGGGAGATCACCGGGCGGATCAAGGTCACGGAGGAGACAGCGGAGCCGGGCCGCCGCCACCGGGAAAGCAGGGCAAAAACAAGGGCAAGCACAGAGACGAGGGCAATGACAGGGACGAGGGCATGGGCAGGGACTCACCGCCCGGGAAGCCGCAGCCGGGCGCAGCCAGCGCTTCGCCAGCCCCCGCGCAGCCGCCGCCGCCGCCGCCATCACGCACCGCAAACTTCGGAGCGGGGGGGAGCGGGCATGAAGGGCGCACGCGCGAGGCTCGGCGGGACAGACCAACAGTGCCGCGGGGGGAGGGTTCTCACAGCGATCCCACCCCGCCCAAGAGCTGCGTATGGAAGATTCCTGAACAGGTCCTGTTTTGCGCGTAAAGAACATTAAAAAATCCCAAAAATTAGAATAGTGTCACTGCCATTATTTTTCCTTGGTGAAATACTGAAATAAGTAGTTCTCCAATACTGTGAGATTCAGCCACTTGGCCTCTCTGATAGCGCCTGAAGTTTTGCGTAATAAACAGGCCAGAATCACTTTTCGAAGTGGTGGGAAAGACCATTTGGCAGACAAAAGATTTGGACAGAAGAGCGAAGGGAAGACGACAAAATCTAGACTCAGCAACTCCAGCGGCTGGAATGCCGACGCCGGCCCCCTCCGGCCGCCGGCGCTAAGGCAATGCAGGGGCCCGCCCGGGGCGGGGCCGGACGTCCGGCAGCGCTCCGGGCCCCGGCGAGTCCCTTTGTTGTCCTCCCCCTTTTTCTCCCGGCTGATGGGCCGGCCCGGGAGGGGGCGGGGCCGGCAGGTGAGTGGCGGCGCCGGGGGCTCGCGCGCTCCCGGGCTCGTGCGTGGGGGTCCCGCCGTGGGGCGAGCGGGACGGGAACGGGAACGGGAATGGGAACGGGCATGGGCATGGGCATGGGCCCGGTATGCTGTGTCGCGGCCGGGGCTGTCGCTCAGAGCGCGGCCAAGCTCCCAAGTGTCGGGGCCGCCGTTCGAGGGGCGAATTCCCAGCGGGAGGAGAAGGTGGCGGCGGGAGCGGCCCCGGCCCCTCTGCGCGCTGCTGAGGCCGCGTCTCCCCTGTGTGCATCGCAGGTGCCTTCATGAATAACTTAAACGACCCTCCCAACTGGAACATCCTGCCCAATCGGCGCGATCCCGGCGATGACGGCAGCCGGTGGAATTACGCCCTGCTGGTGCCCATGCTGGGCCTGGCCGCCTTCCGTGAGTAGCGCCGGGCCCCGGCCCCGGGGGGCTCCTGAAGGGCGCCGGCAGGGCCGCGCCCCGTGCGCCGACTGCCCCGGGCCTTCTGGTTTGTAGCGCTGTAAACACCAGCGCTGTTGGTACCGCTAAGGCAAAGAACGCTTTTCATAGACGGAGTGGAATCCGTGTTTAGTAAGCTCTAATATACAAAGCTCTCTCAAGAAAAAATGGACACAGGATGTGCTGGAGAGCCCAGGGGTAACAGCGCCAGATGTTGCTGATGTATTTCTTTACTGGGCCTGGAAAGTTCTCCATGCAGTACCTGCATTGAAAATCTCCAGTTTGTGTCTCCATGACTTTATTTTCCTTCTCTAATCTACGTAGTGCTAGTATAGACAATAAAAGGCTAGGGGTATTTTATTTCAGAGGAAGCGTGATTGTTTAAAGCGACTCACTGTGAAATGGGGACCACATAATACAGAAATACATTTTGTGGGAACATGTAAATAGAAGTTGAGTATCACAGGGAAGGGCAGAAAAGAAAGTTTTTTACCAGTTAGTAGCTTAATTTCAGGCACCGCTTATTAATCATAGCCCTCATTGTTACATGTTATACTTGCATCTGAAGTCTCATTTATATGTGATAGGTTGGATCTGGACCAGAGAATGTCAGAAAGAAATAGAAAAAGAAAAACAAGAGTACTACAGAAAAGAGTCAACTTTACAAAAAGACCTGGAAGGCAAATACCGGGATATAATCACGGAGAATCGTCGCGCTGTTGCTCATCTGGAGGTGGAGCTGGAAAAGGAGCGCAACAGGACCCTGAGTTACCGGGAAGCCCTCGTGTCCCAGAGCCGCAAACTAGTGGAAGAGAGGAAGCTCCTAGAACAGGAGCAGGAGAAGTTGGAGCAAGAAAAACAAATCCTTTTGCACTCTGGGGCAGAAGGTACCTTGTACCAGAGTTGCCTGGCAAAGGAAGAAGAGTGGCAACAGAGAGCCAATATTTTACTGAAAGAATTTGAAGAGGGACTGAAGGAAAGACAGGACATCTACTGCAGTCTTATTGTACCCAGAAGTCAGAGACTAGAAATAGAGAAAAATCTGCTAGTTAAAGCAGCAACTAATCCTGTTGCTATGGCTCTACACATGGAGAGTGGCTTAAAAGATATTTTCAAACATGATAACTACTGTGGCAATGTGCTGAACAGAACCAGAAGTCAAAATGGGAAGCTTATGTGGCTGTATCTGAGATACTGGGAACTAGCTGTTGAACTGCAGAAATTCAAGAGGGTGGAAAAGGCCATGTTAGGAAAACGCTAAGTAGGGGAAGCAGTGGGATTCAGTGTGATCCACCATGCATGGTAGGGACAATCACAGTTGTAGTCTGAAGCTGTTAAATTCTTCTGCTGTGTTGCTGTCTCTCCTCCTCCTTGCACTTGTATTTGCATGGGATGTGTGCAGTGCTGGTGCCTTTCCTCTCACTAACAACAGATGCTCTGGTGAGCTGTGCATGCTCCTAAGCTCCTGAGTGTGTTTGTGTTGCAGCAGAGAGATATGCCAACTCCCCAGGTATCAGAAGCAGCAAAACAGAACTCACTTGAGAGGCATTTGCCTCGTTGATGGTCACACTCCAGCAACAGAGAATGCTCATTTGTCTCCCCCAGGTGTGGTAGCACCTTGTGCTCCTTATCCCTGACATTTTACACGGTGTCTCAACACTGCCTTTTTTTATTACTATTATTTTTTAAAAATTTGTTTAGGCAAGACTGATTTTGAGGCAGGTGTTTGGGAGAGATAGTGTTGGAGCCAGCTGCTTGACACATAAATCTTAGGTGTCTGTATGTACAATTATGTAATATATATATATATGTGTGTGAGTGTGTGTGTGTGTAAGCATATGTGTTTGTATTCTGAGGAGGGGAATAGACTGGTCCTGTTTCAGATTAGTCGGTCTTGCGTTGTCTTCCAGCTTAATATACAAATAGTTTTATGAATGAAACATCCAAGAGACACTAATTCAAATAATACATAAAGAAACAGACTGATGTTGTTTTGGCACTTGGGATCCATTCTCAGATTCTAGGGAGTGTATAAACTGGAAGTTATATTTTCATGTATTGGAGCTACCTTAAGAATACTTGGGTTTTTCTCAGTCAAGGTTTCAGTTGTAACCCAACAATGTGCCACCAGTATGGATGTCCCTGTGCTGCTGCTTCTACCTCTGAGGGCACCGGCTGCCTCCTGGTTTGCTTGCGGGAGCCTCCTTGCCATTGCACCTGGCTCTGCTCCTTGGACAGGTCCTGTTTGTTCTTTGCAGATGGGAACCTGAATGCAGCCTGCACTGGTAGCCACTACTCCCTCTGCACCCGTCTCCCTTCTCCCAGAACTGACATACATACTCTTTCCTGCAGCTCTGAAATTATGTGCTTGTGGTTCACCACTCTACATACACATGACCATGAAAGCCTACAGGTATATAAGCTTTGCAAACTTTTAAGAAAGGGAGCATCTAGTTTAGCTAGTAAAATAAAATAGATTTGGTAAAAAATAAAATAATAAGTATAGTGAAATAATACAGGAAAATAAACAGATCCAGATTTAAAAATCCAGCAAATTTAAAAACCCAGTACATTTCAATTGCTTAGAACTTTTGAGTATACTTTGGGTCCTTTTAGCAGTAGGATCCACCTTTTTATCAAATGTGCCATGTATTTAAAATTGTAGCTTTTTTCTTCCCCCTTTCTAATCCAGCCTTAGACTTCAAAGGGTCCGTGTTTACCCTTTCATTTATAATATCTAGTCTTCTCTGTTACTTGACTTTTAGTAGTGCTGGTAGGTTGTCAGTTCATTAATTAGCAGTTTATTATTTACTGAGGGCTAGGCTTGACAAATGCACTTGCTCTAGGCAATCATGTAGAACCAAGGCTTGGAAGCAATCCAAGCTAAGTGAATGCTCATCTTCCTGCAGATGTGGGTTTTTTCTCTTACCATTTCCTCATAGTTTCATTTTAGTCTGAGCACAGAAGACAGCAGATAAATCTTTTGAAATAACATGTGCAACTTGATCCAGTTACTAAGCAGAAATATCTAACATGGATCAAAATTCCTGAACAGAATAGATGTTTCCCAACTACTTGGTTTTCCAGTTGAGATTTGCTCACCTTGGTAGCATTAATTGTACTGTTGTGTTGACTTACTAATATTTTTTAAATAAAATTTTAGTAGACAAACTTGGAGGAAAAAAGGAGATCACAGAGACCAGAAGGGCCACAGTTCTGGTCTGGGTGCCAAGCGTATGCAGGTTAAAAGATGAGAACACAACTGAGTAGTGTGTGACATGTGTGACACTGAGCCAAGCTGCTGCAGCTGGACGTAGGCACGCAGTCTAATCGCCCAGGAGAACAAATTAGTTTGAGTAACTGCCCGTGTGTTCCCTTCAGGATGTGGGAAGTGACCATCCAGCTGTGGCACACTCCCTAGTTCCTGCAGGCTGTTAAGCTGCTCACCTGACTAAGAGCAGTGAATCAGTGAATCAGCCAGAGTACTTGAGACTCGTGCCTTGAATTTGTACAGGTTAGCATTAAAAGGTGAAAGGTTTTATGCTCTTTCATTTTTTCATAGATTGTCACTCATATCACTCAAAATATTTAAAGAAAATATAATCAAGGTTAAAGTACTATTTTTTCAGTATGAATATGTACATTCAAGTCTTACACACTTGAATGTACAGGGTTGGGTGCAAGGTACTAAAAGTTTGGTATTCACTGTCTTTTTTAGAAGTGTTTAATAATTGAACTATTGTTCATGGACACTTTGAAGAGCATTGTATCAAGACAGAAGGGTCATTGCAGAAGGCTTTTTAAAAGTGTATGACTGATTTAGAAGCACTGGTCCTGTTCATTTCTACCAAACTCTTTTTTGTGGGTATGCAATGTATTTTTTAAATGTTCCCCCTTTGTAGGTTGTTATGTTGAAAATTCCAGTGTAAGTTTTATCTTGCCCAGCACATGTTCTGAATTGGTTGTTTGGAATTGCCCATATACATATGTAGAATGTCAGAATAATTTGTTTTCAAAGTATTAAATGAACTTACTTTTATTTTAAAATTGTCACTCAGCTGTTTAGCGGTAGCAATTAATAAAAACCTTCACGTATTTCTGCACTGTTTTGTAACTTGGGAAAGGCGGGTGGGAGAACTGGAATTTGTGACTTTATTCAGATTTTCCAAACTAATTGCACCATTTTAGGTTTTACAAATTGTACATTTTTTAAATTGGCAGGTAAAATGTTTTGGTCTTCGTGCTGAGAAAATAATGTGTTACCAAGTTTTTTCCTTAGGAAAGAACAGTCAAACAGGTAAGTGCAGAGCATTAACTAAAGATGTGGGGTTAAAGGTGACCATCCCTCTGAAAGACTGGGGCCATTCCTTCAACAGAATGTTGTGTAGGATATTCTGCCTTCTTCCAGAATCCCTCAGATGTCTCACCCTGCGTGTCAGCTGCTTTTCATTGCCCTCATCTTCCTGCTGTCTGTGAAGAGCTGCAATCCAGCTGCTCTAGGATAGTGTTCAGACAATGTGGAATTCCTTGTTCCTGTAATAAAAGATCCTCAGTCTATGTGTATTTGACCCAATCCTTCACCGTCCTCTGGCTCTTTAAAGCATGTGTTTAAAGCATGGTTTCTCATCCTGTGTGAGGATGAGAAAAATGAGTATTCCACTGCCGAGGATGCAAGGCAGAAACAGTGGTCAGCAGTTCAGTTACTGTGGTGAAATCAAAGGAGTTTGAATTATTGCTGCAAAAAAAGGATGAAAGGCAAGTTTATAGTTGCAGTTGTGGTATGCAGCTGGATATGAAGGCTTTGCTGGTGTGCATGCCAAGGCCCACATTTACTGGGTATTAATTTAGGAAGTGAACTGAAAGTAAGTCTGCTTCTGGAAACAAGGAGTCTGCGGATGGAAGATTTTCAAGAGAGCCAGTGGAATGTGAGAGCAGTGGTGGCAGCTGTTCACACTCATACACCCCAAGAGCCCTGTGCTGAGATCTCCCGGGCTGTCCAGCTGCTGAAAAAAATGCCTCTTCACTCTTGTGTTCATAACAGCTTTATATTTGTGAGATGCCTCTCCTCTGAACTTCCCGCAGTCAGAACAAAACGCTCAGCTGCTGTGGTTGGTGTTTGTGTCTCTGGATGCGGCTTCCCCCTTGTGGCTGCTGGCTCTTCCAGCTGGCAGCAGCAGCCGCGCGCTCCGTTCCGTGAGCTCCGCTGGAGCGCATCTCCCAGCGCCCCGCAGTCCGAGCTCTGCGGCCCAAACACCTCCGCGGGCAATCACAGGGAAGGTGCAGAACACCGTGGTGTTCGCTGACCAAACCAGGATGAACTTGTCTGCACTGTGGTGGGTGCCGCGGCGCACCTCTGTGCAAAGGCGGCAGGCAGGGTTGGGTGTACGTCAGCAACCTGTTGGCACCTCATCGGATATTGCAGCACCGGGACAGCAAACCGGGACAAACTCGATTAAAGAACACTGTCCGTTGTGTAATGGAGATGGCAGGAAGCAATCTACAACTGTCAACATGTTCTGCTGCCTGCTGGAGGAGAGACACTTGTGGTGGGACAGATCCCAAGCAGTAGCACTTCACTGACTAAGAAATTTAGGGGGGTGCTGACCATTATAGAATGGTTTGGGTTGGAAGTGACCTTTAAAACTCATCTAGCCCATCCTGCAATGAGCAAGGACATCTCCAAACAGATCGGGCTGCTCAGAGCCCCATCCAACCTGACCTTGAATGCTGGGATGAAACCCCTACCACCTCTCTGGGCAACTTATGCCAGTGTTACCCTTGTAAAACTTATGCCTTATACCCTTGTAAAAAAATTCTACCTTATGTCTGGTCTAAACCAACTCTCTTTTAGTTCAAAACCATTATCCCTTGTCCTATCACAACAGGCCCTGCTAAAAATTTATCCCTATTCATAATAAGCCCCATTGAAGTACTGAAAGGCTACAGTAAGGTCTCCCCAAATCTTCTCCCTGAGCTGAACAGCCCCAATTCTCTCACCCTGCCTTCATAGAAGAAGCGCTCCAGCCCTCGGATCATGAGATCAGACAATTTTGTGCTGTCCTATGCTCCTTACCTGTATTTCCCCACAAAGCTATTCCAAAGGTGGGATGTGTTCAAAGATGAAAGCAGTATTTTGGTCATCTCCTGACTGTATATAGTGAAATATTAAAGACAGCACATCTCCCTCCCTGGTGTCAAAAAGAAGAACAAAACAACAAAGCATGCTGCTGCTGCTGGAGCGTATATTACTTCAGTTAAATATTTATATATAAACTGAAGTAAATATTAAGCAAACTACCAGTATAGACAAACATAAAGGTTGTGCCTCTTTCTGGAAGATAAAAAGAAGAAAGAGGCCACGTGGGCATCAGTGTCAGCTCAGTTCTAGATGAACTACACCAGACATACTGTTCATGGCTTGTTCCCTTTAATTTTTCTGTGGCTAGGGACACTGCTACTTCCACAATAAACATAAACAGAAAGATTCTAGGCATGTCAGAAGGAAACTCCCTGGCACCATAAAACCATGCCAGAATGGGATGTGTGGAAGTCACTGTGTGTGACATCCTACCTCTGTTGTGTTCCCAGTAGTCCAGGACAGAGTTCCAAAAACAGCTTAGCACTGTCTTATTTCTCCCTTGCAGTGATACTTGTTGGCACAAGTTGGAACTTCTCTCCAATCTGGAGAAGTTTACAATCTCATGGGAGGAAATTTAGGCTCCAAAGTTTATCGGACATCTCCAAAATCTTTAGGTGTCCCTGCTTGAACTGCTGTGGGCTGGTGGCAGCAGCTTTCAAGCACACACATAGGAAATCCAATCATGCCACCTGAGGAGCTGTGAGAACTGTGCCTTTAGGTTACTTATCAGGTAGAGTTTGAGAATAATGGAGCATAAAACTTAGATCAAGTTAAAGATCTACAGATCATTTATTGGCAAGGTAAACTGCATGACCACCTGCGATTGTTTATTACCCTTGAAACTAAGCAACTCTGAAATATTTTGCCTCCTTTTCTAAGATGATCATTATTTGTCCCCTAGGCTGGAGATTTTGAGTCTGCTCTTGAGCCTGGGGCTCCCTTTTTGCACATCTGGTCAAGGACGTCACCTATTGGCAGCTTGTAAAAGGATTTTGTGTTTTCTCCGCCTATTTTAAAGGATGAGTGGTCACAGAAACTATTTAATTTAACTTCTTGTTTTCTTCTTGTTCTTGTTCTCCTTCTCCTTCTTCTCCTTCTTCTCCTCCTTCTCCTTCTCCTTCTCCTTCTCCTTCTCCTTCTCCTTCTCCTTCTCCTTCTCCTTCTCCTTCTCCTTCTCCTTCTCCTTCNTGGGGCTCCCTTTTTGCACATCTGGTCAAGGACGTCACCTATTGGCAGCTTGTAAAAGGATTTTGTGTTTTCTCCGCCTATTTTAAAGGATGAGTGGTCACAGAGACTATTTAACTTCTTGTTTTCTTCTTGTTCCCCTTCTTCTCCTTCTCCTTCTCCTTCTCCTTCTCCTTCTCCTTCTCCTTCTCCTTCTCCTTCTCCTTCTCCTTCTCCTTCTCCTTCTCCTTCTCCTTCTCCTTCTCCTTCTCCTTCTCCTTCTCCACCATCTTTACATTTCCATCCTTTCCTGGTTACACAAGGAAGAATAGTTGTATTGCTGTATATGATGCTTTGACTACCAAGTAGAAGCTGACTGGAAAGAAAATAGGATTAAGTCTGGTAAGATACTGCTATAGAATTACTAAAGTAAGAGATTTCACTCCAGTACCTGCTGCAGTACTAAAAAGGGTCAGAAAATAACGTCGTTAATCCTAATTGCCTGGTATATTGCAAGGAATGATGAAAATATCTCGAGAGTTACAGATTTGTCCTATGTCATACCAGGTATGACAGAATCCCAATGAAAGGATCATATTGCATTTTGTGCCTGAAACTATTGGTTGCAACCTGAAACCCAGTTGCAAACCATGTGTATTGCCAGTGGTCTCTGCTTTTCTTAATGGCTTTATATGAAACGAATTGTTTTTTTAAAAGAATAGTTCTGTCCTTCTTCTTCCTATTTGTCCTCCCCGTCACAGGATCCAGATAAAAACAACTTCCCCCGAGGCAGTCTCCTCCAGCCTGTGATGGAAGGCAGAAGAATCATAGAATATCTTGAATTGGAAGGAACCCAGAAGGATCATCAGTTCCAACTTCCTGCTCCTCACAGCAGCATAGCTGCACATAATTTTACATAGCTGTGAAAGAATTCAGTTTGCTTTTAAAAGATCTCAAATGTTTTATTGTGACAATAAACAGAAACAATTAATACACTATTATGAAACTGTGCAGAGCAAGTTGATCTGAAAGCTATTGCACAAGGAATCTGCTGAATCTTTTCGGACCCAAGGCTTCAAACTTCAGTTTTTAGCACTGGAGTCCCAATCTTTTGCTTAATTTATTTTGCTGCTAAGTCTGGTAATTCACCTTTATCAGGATTTTTCAAAATCCTCCTAATTCTGTCAGCTGTTTTGATTTTGTCCTTGTCAGCAGATGGACTTTCTTTTAGGTAAAAGAAGACAAGCTGCTTGAGTACTTGTTTTCTGTTCAAATCCTCTTTTGCAGTATGATGAATTATTACAGTTCCAAAGGTGGAAACTGTACATGGAACAGTTGCCACACCAAGTCCAGCTGCTGCCATAGTTCTGGCCAGCCCTAGTCTGGCTTGGCTCAGCTCTGCTGGCACCTGCAGGGTCCCTGGCACCCTTGGCAGAGTGCCTGTCTTGGAGGTGGCTGTGGCTCCTTCCGTGGTGAAGGAGGTGAGGGTCAAGCACTCCAGACAAGCACTTCAGCCAGGTCCTTCAGTCTGCTGCCTCCACTCTCTCCCATGGAAGAGAAGAACCTGTCCTTAGAATCACAGAATCGTAGAATCACTGAGGTTGGAAAAGACCTCTATGATCATTGAGTCCAATAATTTTCCCAAACAGGTTTGCCACTAAACCATGTCCCCATGTGCCACATCCACACACCTTTTGAACACTTCCAAGGCTGGTGATTCCACCACTTCCTAGGGCAGCCTGTTCCAAAGCCTGGCCACCCTTTCTAGGAAGAAATTTTCCCTAGTATCTAATCCAAAACTCCTCTGGCACAACTTCAGTCCATTTCCTTTGGGTCCTGTCACTTGTTGCCTGGGAGAGGAGACCAACTCCCACCTCATTACAGCCACCTTTCAGTCCTTCTCCATCTGGGATAGCTTTCTGAAGGGCTGGAAGTAAGCTGTGCTGGCCCAGGGGTGCCTGTGCTGGCATGGGGAGGTCACAGCAGGAGCAGCTGCCCCATGGCCAGTTTGGTAGAGCGTGTCAGGCTGTGCCTGAGCTGCAGGGGAGGACAGCTTGTCTCCCAGCTGGGAACATCCCTGTGGAGCCAGGCTGACATGACATTCTGAGGGCTGCCCACAGCCAGGAGACCCTTGGCCCAGGCCCACTCCATGATCAGACCTGGCCCCACTAAAGGAAAAGAGTGGCTCTGTCCTTCCTGTGGACTTGACTTAGACCCCCAATAACTTTCTGCTGCCATTTCTTTTCTTTATCGCCACCCCCTCTCATACTCTTTCATAACATCATCATCATCCTGCGAGATGAAAGACATGTTCATCTAAGAAAAGGAGCATGCCCATATTCTTCCACAAATGCCTACGTGTGTATGTTCCAGCAAAATATAGAATTTTTATAAAGGGGATATTTCCCTTTTACTTGAGTTTTTGTAAAATTGTGTGTTATTTACAGACAAGCTGGCTTACTCTTTTTTTATAGCCCTTTTTAACTTTTGAAAAAGTAGTACATTAAAAATATGGGGGTAGGAGACAAAACCCCAAATGTTTCATTAGAAATGTTTTAACATAAGTAATCCTATCTAAATGAAAGATCCATTTTCTCCTGCACTTATAATTAATGCTCTGCAATACATTTCTTGTGCAGTAGCCTATATCATGAAAGGATGAATTTCGTAGAGATTTATTAGCCTCAATAAACCTGTGGCACCTGCGAAACATAAGCCTAGCATCTCTTGAAGGAGGAGTTTACCCTCGAGCACAGGAAAGGGCTCTGCTGAATAAATCAGTGACTGTGAGGAGGGAAGGGCAGCCCCAGCTTGCCTGTTCCAGTCCACAGGGTGGCAATATAGACAATACCTCCGAGCACCTGCGGATTATATTGGAGCTGGTGGCACTGCTACTGTATGTAAGTTCTTCAGAAAAAGGCACAGTGCCTTCCAAGGTCTTCAGCCATGCTATTACTCTGATAAAGACATTTGAACTAGATGCCAGACCAGCGTATTTGCTTCTGCAAATATTTAACACCTCATAGATAACCAACAACCACTGGCACCTTGCATTACCACAGCAAGATAAAATTCTTCAGAAAGAGCATTTACTCCATGTGAGGCAATCAGGACTGTATTTTTGGATCCTGATAGAAGCTGCTTGCTCGTGAAACTTAGGAGAGAGAAATTTTCAGTAGACCAGTTGCCACGTGACCACAACCAGATGTATTAATTGAACTAAATAGGAGATATAGCATGAACATAGTGTTCCAGCTGACACGACAGAAGGAAGGGATGCCATCCATGGGGACCTGGACAAGCCTGAGAAGTGGGCACATGAGAACATAATAGAGTTCAACCAGTCTAGGTAAAAGGTGTGACACTTGGATCAGGGCAATCCCAAGCACATAGAAAGGCTGGGTGGTGAATGGACTGAGAGCACCCTTGCAGAAAAGGACTGTAGGGATGTTGGTGGACAAAAGTCTGGGCATGAGCCAACAGTGTGCATTTGCAATCCAGGAGATGAATCAACCAACTCCTGCATGAGAAAAAGCGTGACCAGCAGGCCAAGGGAGGCGATTCTCCCCTGTACTCTGTTAGCCATCACCTGGAGTACTGCATCCAGCTCTGGGACACACTGCACAAGGGAGATGTGGACCTGTTGGAACAAGTCCAGAGGTGTCCACAAAGGAGATCAGAGAGCTGGAGCAGCTCTCCTATGAAGACAGGCTGAGAGAGTTGGGGCTGTTCAGCTGGGAGAAGAGCAGGCTCCAGGGAAACCTTAGCGCACCTTCCAGTACCTAAAGGGACTACAAAGAGGCCAGAAAGGGACTTTTGACAGGGCATGCAGTGATAAGGCTTCAAAATAAAGAGAGTATGTTTAGATTAGATAATAGGAAGAAATTCTTCACTACAAGGGTGGCGAGGCACTGGGATGGTTGCACAGAGAAGTTGTGGATGACCCATCCACAAGCTGGGTGGGGGCTTTGAGCAGCTCGGTCCAGTGGAAGGTCCCCCTGCCAGCGGCTGGGAGGTTGGAACTAAATGATCTTTGAGGTCCCTTCCGAAGCATTCTGTGGTTCTGTGATGACTCTGGGAACAAAGAACTAGGTAAAAATCTAATAATGATACTAAGCTGCACTTGAAAGCAGAAATGGTGGTCTAAGGGGAGATTGCTAAAGCAGTTCCTGAAGGATCAGTTTAGGAACAATGTTTTGTCATTCTTCTGCTAATGACTAAGGACAAAAAAATAGTAGCATGGTAACTAAATGTTCCTGACACATTCTCAGAAGGACAGGGAATGCTGTTACAGTATTATTCAGGAAGAGCTGTGCAGCTCAATGGACTGGAGGCACAGAAACAGAGTGAAATTGAACATATACTTTGAGCAACTTAGAAAAGGATGTTCTGCCACAAGCTAGGAAATCCTTAGTTGGAATCAGGAAAGGAGAAGAAAGTTGCTGCTCCAGTGGATAATCAGGAAATAGCACATCCACAGACCTGATAGGGTCATGAAAAAGGCAAGTGCTATCACTAGGCAGACTGAGAGATCTTTCAAGTCACATTAGGGAAACATTAGAAATATTCAAGAAAATATTATATTCAAGAAATCATATTCAAGAAATATTGAATATCTATTACATATACAATATACATATACAATATCTATATCTATTACTATGATATTGAACAGCCTTTGGAATCAACTTTGAATAAACATGATGAGATTGCAAAGGGATGCTGCAATGTGTTCATCTTTCTTCCAGGGGCTGACTTACAAGATCTCTCCTAGCTAGGAACTTTGACCACTCTGTATCACTGCATGCAACGAGCCTGTGGCTGACAGCATTTCTTATGACATATACAGTGTTAGATTTATATATAGTCTTCAGTGACAAGTGACTTATCTTTTGAAAACAACAAGGTTCAAAGAGAACAGTTTTGTTATGATTGTGCTGAAATAATGAGGAGTAGTATCTGTGATATTTGTTAACCAGAGTCTTTTTTATTATTTTTGACCACTATATCTAGGGTCACTGCAAAGGTGAAGGGACCTTTGATTTCAAGCCCTTTTATAAGAAAGACATCATGTTCTTCAGACCTTGTTCTGTACTGATTAGAGGTGTTGGGGTAAGCAGATTGTGCTTATGACTTTAAAGGTCAGATTTTATAATCCCTTTCATTCTCCATCCTTTTGGTCAGAAGATTTAGGAGAGTACCATCTTTTACTGAGAAATATTTATTATGAAACATACAATTCTGTAAGCATACACAACTGAAAACTGAACTTGATGGTAAATCACAATCAGTTTATCTTCCTGATAAAAAATTATATGAAATCTCTATATTTAGTCTGAGGCCAGTGGAATACTACCATTCCTTATTTGCTAGGGCTATATTTGTATTTAAGTGAGTTTAAACAGGGGAGTGGCAAGGGGTGTTACACATCCTTATAGGTGATTAGGGTTTATAGCCAAATTATCTCCTGAATTACATTAGCTGAAATCAATGTATTCTACTGGATGAACAGACTGTTCTGTAAAACCTTGGCAGATAAAGCATTAATAAGTGTCAGAGCTGACTTGGTCAATCGAATGATTTGCTGACGCTTCTTTTTACCACAAGCCTGCACTTACAAGTCCAGTGCCAAAGGTTCAGTATATATAGCTGAAGACAGCAAATAGATGGTCTCTTTTTGAGCAGGGTTCTGACAAGCTGCCTTTCTCATTATTCCTCACTGGCAGCACTTTCAGGCAGGAAATTTGAAACATGGTAAAGCTGAAGCTGCCCAACCCTGGCCTGGAGGACAGGATACCTTCCCATGCTGAACTTGAGGTCCTTGAGAAAGAAGAGGCAGACTCCAGACCAAAATGGGACAACAAGGCACAGTACATGCTGACGTGTGTAGGGTTTTGTGTGGGCTTAGGAAATGTCTGGAGGTTCCCGTATCTCTGTCAGAGCCATGGAGGAGGTATGTCTTTAATGCATCTTAACTAACTTTGGGTACAAACCAGGTTTAATCTCTCTTTTGGTAAGCAAATAGTGGAATATGTTTAGAACATACTGTGAGAATAGTGATGTTCTCTCTGCAAAACAGAGAAGGTAATCTCACAGGTCATGACCACCCACTGAAGTCATGTTAGTAATGGAAGAAAAGGAAGGGTCAGTTTTTATTTCAGGGCACAGGACTCAAAAAATGAGTCTTCCACTCAAATGTAAATTGTTTATTTTCTCCATCTAAACCCAATGTTGCTTTACATACGTACATACATATATATAGTGTGTATTTAAAATATTAATAAACTACATGGGACTATGATTCTGATCATGATACCAAATGATCTTTTTATAATAGGTTTTCCATTGGGCTTGGACTGATACATGTAGATCACGACTGATCTACACCGGTAGAGTCAGTATTTGTGTCATTTGTGCCAGGATTAACGGCATGAATGAAGTTAACATTTAGAATATTTGTTTAGCAGTTGGTGTTATTAAGTCATTTAAAATCCAAGCTTATATTTTTTACTGTATAATTTACTGAAACTCCTTAAGGTTTAGGAAAGTACTCAATGACCATGTTAAAAATTTTGCTTTCTTTTACTGTTAATTTTTAAAGGTAATTTTGAGCTGAACCATTGCTTAAATATTATACAACATAAAATTTTCATTTTCTTACAGACCTTTTTGTCTGCTATCTGGTTGTTGTCCATGTTTCACTCGGGGATATGTGTAAAATATATTTGTTCCTTGGTAATATTTGGTCTTGAAAGAAAAATTTTGGCTTAAAGAACAGTATTTCAAAGTAATAATCTTTTATATATACTTGGTGAGATGTTTAAAAATTGCTTTCCTAGTTAAAGTAGGGACAAATGAAGGCTCTGGGGACTTGCTCACACAGAGTCAGGGACATGGAATAGGTGGCTCAGTTGCAAGAAGAGATGCTTTTATCATTAAGACCTCTCTAACTTGGGCTGATATTTATATTTTGCAGTGCAAACTGAAGGTCATTTGCAGCAGAGTCAGCTCTTGCAGCAAAAAAGTTACAACACACACAATTAGAAGCTCTTTTCTGTGTTTGACAATTTTAATTTGGGAAAAGTGGATGTATATCTCCAAAAATGGTGACACTTATTGGCTTCTCAGGTTTTAAACTTAGTTTTAGAAAGTGGACATGCCCTGTTTTCCAGGGTGGAATTACAGGCACTTCCCTGCTTTTCGGTCTTTTTTTTCCCTTATGTTCTAGTCATGTGAAATGGAGCTGAAAAGCAAGCACCCAACAAATGCAAAGAAATTGCTGTGGATCATGGTTTTATCACTGATGTCAGTGAAGATTTATGAATTTCTTGTGTGTGTGTCAGTCCTCTGGCAGCAATTATTTCTCTTTCTCATCATCCTGTAACTTGTCCTTTCTCAAGAAACACTGTCAAGAACACTGACAGCAGTTAACCCTGGCTTCTTTTTTTCCTGGGACTCTCACTCAAATTTTAGGCAGAATTTGAAAAGGACCACATAGCAGAGAAATTATAAGCTAATACATAGATATGTGTCCTTCTGGTTAGAATTTCTACCTTCTCTAATATTCTTCTGCACTGCACCAAATGCTGTGACTCATATCAATAAACACAAGTAATGCTTTCCTACGACTTCTTAAAAGACTCCCTAATTTCATCACACATGAGGATGGAGAGTTATTGTGCAATCTCTCCTCCTCCTCCTCTGCTGTACAGTGCACCTCAGCCTCTCATGGCAGGTCTAAATTAAACTCTTGCCACCACTGTCCTCCTCCCATTAATTTTCTCAAACAAAAAAAGAGTGCCTGCTTTTTGGATGGATGCTTTTGAATTTGAACATGTGATTATTTGTACGGTAAAAACATCTCAAAGTTCTTATTTTTGATGATATTTTGGTGTTGAGACAATTTCTGCCTCGTGAGATTTTCTGGCTCCCGCATCCCTAATTCCCATTCAGCCGTGATCACAGCACACCAAGAACCCAAGAGGGGCAGCACTGCAACTTCTTGGATTGCAGCTGTCAGGTTGCTGAAGGGAACTCCCTGACACCAGAAAACCACCCAGAATGGGATGATTGTGGTAGTCATTGTGCATGACATCCTACCTCAGTTGTGCTCCCTCTCTCCAGTTTCACCCACATGCAGTTGGAAATGTGTGTTTAGTAGAGATTTTGGGCAAGTTTTGCCTTAGTCTTTGCCCCTCAACATGGTGGCCAAGATGATTCATTCCCCTTTGCACTGGTGTGGTCCACTCAGGGGCACAGATGGGCCTCTATAGCAGAGTAGGGTAAAGCTGTAACATTATGCACCTTTTTCCAAATTATCCACTAGAAAGCAAACATGAGTTCATGGAGGAAACTCCATTCTGCCCCAGCAATTCAAGTGCCTTTATGCTGGATGATGTCTGTCCTCATACTTTATGTCAAGATATGTCTTCACTGAATCCTGGGTGCAGAGCAGCAGGAATCCCTGTTCCTGCTCTCCCACTGGAAACAGGGGTTGTGTTCCTCCTCTGATTGTTCCTGAAGTGATTATTTTAGAGTCCTAAAGCTCACATTGGATATGATGGTGGATTATGGTTGTCCATTAAAAGATTTAAAAAGAAAAAACCAACCAGCTATTTGCTGTGCAGGAAATACCTGCAGTGGATGTGAAGAAGTCCTGTGTGACCATATAGACTGTCTCCTGAAAATTGTTTCTAATTCCTAAGGACTGGCTTTGTTATCTTCTTTCTTTTTGAATATGAGTTATGTGGATGAGTATTTGGATCATTTTGGTTGGTTAAGGTCTGGTAGCAATGGTGTGGAGAGTATTTAAGACAAGGACCCTCCTGAATGAGACTGATGTTCCACCTGCTTTGTGAACCAGCACTTGTACATGTTACATTCCTTATGAAACATAAATGGACTACAGTAAAGTATAAAATTTACCTTTGTGTGGCACTTGGACTGCAAAGAAGGTGGACTTTTTCTCTGCAAATTGTCTGCAGTGAAGATAGTTAAGAACACTGAGTTTATAAGTAATGCTTATTTTCAGATGTTGATTATTTAAGAGCTGCTTCTTCCTAAGCACAACACTAAAATAGTGTTTTCACACTGAGATATCCAAATACATAAAAATAAATTGGTGTTTACATAATTTACTTACTCTTGTTGTCATAGATAGTGAGTTTATATTTTTTTAAATGGAATACTTATTCCAGTGAAATTTAGTAGAGCAAAGCACATTTTATCCTTTAATATCTTAAAAGTTGACAAATCCATCATTACCAAAGGCAAAATAGAGTTCAATACGCACACAATGTAAAAGGTGTGGTGTTTGCCTCAATGATTTCACCAGCTTAATGAGATTGAAATTTCCCTTCATTTGATAGCTGTCTCTGACATTGCTCATAGCTTTTGTTTAATCTTTATTGAGCAACATGTCATTTAATCAACTGTTAAACATTTTCATTTTATCCCTGATGACCATTATGAAAAAGAGGATTCATATTTAATGTTTAAACCATTGATTTAAAAAAAAAGTCTCTAGCTCTACAGCTCTCGTATGGGAACCTTGCCACTGCATGAGGGTGAACTTTTTTATCTCTGTGCACGCCACACTGAAAGAAGGGACAGTAATGACGTCAGCAATTCCTCACTTAGCAGCTGATGAAATAACATGTGCTGCAGTTGAGCTCTAAGTTGGTTATATTATGTTAGTATAGTAAAACATCTCCATCTGAAGTCTGCCTGCCTTCCCTTTGTGAGGAACTATGTGCAAACAATAATGATTTTTTTCAATTTGACGTCAGAAGCTCTTAGATTAGAGAAGGAGTAACAGCTATACAGATGTTCAAACCAAATATTATTTGTTTTGAAACACAGTATTGAAACAGGATGAGAATCTAATGTCTCAATTGTAAGGTTTTCAGACTGGCATATCAATCATTGTGCACATCTGTACAGAGTCTATTTTCAGATCATTGGTTCATTTGTTAGGATCATAAAATTGTGGCAGCTTAAAAAGCATTCTTTTATTCTTTTGTGTACCATATGCACCTGGGAGGGTTCTAAAGGTTTGTGAGTGTGGCACCTGGGTACAGGGTGTAGTGGTGAACACTGTGGTCAGTGATTGGAGTCCATGATCTTAGAGGCCTTTTCCAACCATAATGACTCTATGATTCTATACAGCAGCTTTGCCAAGTCGAATTATTATTTTCCTTTAAGGCTTCTTTCAGAAAGGTTTGGGGAAAATTGAGAGAAAGGGAAAACGCAGCAGAGATGGATTTCTGAGTTGGCTGCTAGAATTGAACCCTAGAAACCAAAGCCCAAGAAAGAGAAAAGAAGTGTCGTATATAATTGAGAGCTATAATTTTATTTCTCTTGAAAATACAACAATATTCCTACAGCTAAATATTGGTAGTTTCAAAAACATAAAATGCTATTCAAAATGCTGAGTCCTTTGTGGCACATGCTAGACATCAGGATGAATGACTAATCACTGTTAAATGATAAGTGCACCAGAAAATATATTTTTTATTGAAGCCAATTGCCAAAGGTAGCTGTACAGGCATGGTATTCTTGGGCTTCTATAAAGCATGTCATTTAGCCATACACAGAAAAACCTTACTAAAAAATTGTCAGATTTTAAAATCAGCATGGTTCATTTTGCTTGCATTAAAACCTAGTTACTACTGTAAAAATGTAGAGTGACAAACTGAAAACATTTCTGAGGAAAACCAGAAGAAAAACTGAGATGTCCTTTTTGTCAAAGACTGAAGGGCTCATTATGATTTGTTATTTGTAGAGATGTTTGCTAAACTTCCAACTTCTTGACTATTCCTCTCTTTCTTCTGCATGAGTCTATCCCTTCAGGAAAAGGATTACTTCTCCAAGAAGAAGAGTATCTCATTTATTTTCTTCCTCACATCTCTCATCTCAGCTACATCCCCTCTAGGGAGACCATTTAGTCCTTGCAAGAACAGCCTTGCATCAGTGTGGAGTGGCCCTGTGATAGATCTAGGAGCCTCAGGCTGGTGCTGCCTCACTTTGGAGAAAAGTGGCTATTTTGTAATGCTAGGAAAGAGTGAATTATGATGATCCACCCTAGTTTTGAGGAAAGTGAACTCCCCTCATTGCAAATTCAAACTTAGCATTGTGGTCTTAGTTGAGATATTGTTACAAATGGTGTCAGTGCTAAAGCAGGCAATTCCTGACTCATGTCCTTCTGACTGTGTATTTTTATGTCACAAACCTGTGTGAAACATATAGGGCTTATTCCAATTTTTGACGACCTTGGATCTCTTCCAAAACAAGGCTCTTTCCTCTGTTTCCCACCACTCCAGGGACTCCTACAAATTTACTGACTGCAGGAGCTACTACTGCCAGATGTAACAGGGCAGCCCTCTTTCCATGCTTTGTTGACTGGCAGCTGAAAGGCATCAAAGCCAGAAATGGCAATGAACTCCTCATTTACCTGTGCCTGGCATCATTGTTGACAGTGCAAAGGTTTTGCCCATGTTGGCACAGGTTCTGGTACTCATTTGAAACTGTGTCAGACTCAATCACTGCAAGGAACTGACTGGCTGTTCTTTCAGTTTCCAAAGTCCCATTTTGTCTTTATGGACTTCCTTAGCTGTGCTGGAATATGCAGTGGTGTGCACCTAAGTGCCCCTATTTATCTGATTAGACATGCAGTGCATGCAAATTTGGCTTCAAATAGTTTGTTCTCTGCTGATTCTCCACCCTCTTTCTGTGAATAACATTTCTCATAACTGTTTTACTTTTGCCCTCATAGTAAACAAGATTTTTTGCAGTGTATGCAATGAGGGCCCTCTCACTGCTGCATTCCATCCCTTTACATCCTGAGGGCTTCCTTTCCTGATGGGAAGGAACCCATCCTGCCCCTCCTGATGGGAGGGTCCGTGGGGCAACCTCCACACACAGAGTCTCTGGCCTGTCACAAAGACAGAGTTACTTAGCAGTGCATGGAAGTGCAAGCAGCCATAAATATGCCCTGTGCTCCAGGGCACCCCATGTCAGGCTGACACAGTTTCCCCTCGTGTCACACTCTGGCCAGGAGCTCTTGTGAGGGTAAGATCAGAGAAGGACACAATCATTGTGTTTATACCAGCAGTTTTAAATTCCAGAGTATTCTGTCTGTTTCAAGCCCCAGACACCTCATAAGAGTCTGAAACCTGATCCAGCAGAGTTTGTTTGGATGCCTCATCTGGATCTTGTTACCTGCTCTTTCGGATGCCAGATAGGTCTCTGCTATACCACACTCTCAATTCTCTCTGGTAAAGCCCTTCTTGAGCAATGGTAAAAGCTAAGTCCAGAAGAGGGATCTGTACAGCTACCTGATCCCAACACTCCCTATTTGTACAGAGGATAAGTCCTTGTCACCCTTTGAAACTCAGCTTGCAGTGATTTTAGATCATGCCTTGAAACTTAAGGATGGACTGGCAGTTAGTTCAGCAAGGTGCTCCTAATGGAGACACATCACCTTTTTTTGTCAGGTCACAGTAAGATCACTTGAGGACTTGATTAGAAATTATCTCCCTGGTCAAAGATCTTATTGAATAAGAAAGTGTACAACCTTCATGGTCTTTCCAAGCTATGACTAATTGTTCCTTATCATAAGTCTTTTTTGACCACTACCATCTCTGTTGGCAGAAGTGGGGGAAGACCAGGCTCTTTCCTATGCAGGCTTAGAAAGCATTCAAGGGTAGTCCCAACCTTTTGCTTTCAGTGGAGCAGGCAGACTGATTTTCTGATTTAGGCTCCATTTTTTCTCACAAATCCTAAGTTTACAGTTCACCTCACACAGTTCTTGCAGTCTGGGCAGACATGGCTGTCCCTCCAAGACAGGGAGATTTAGCAGCAGCACAGCCCCAACACCACAGCTCTCCCTGTTGACAGCACAGTGTGTAAAATTTGCTGCAGGACTCTCAGAGTTGAACCATCATCTACGGTGGACATGGCAAGAGTGTTCTGTCAGCCTCAGGGGATTTCCTCCAGGTGCTTATAGAGGTACCTTTATAAAGATGCTGTAGAAATCTTTAAACATAACATATCTCTGGCAGAGCAGTCAGGTAAAGGGGTCCCAAGACCATCCTTGCCCAGACACAAAAAGACGAAAGGAAAGAAATAAAAGGTGTGCTGTGTGCTCACAGCTTGCCAGCTTTCTTGATAGCTTGGAATACCCAGGAAGTAAATTTCAGTTTCTGGAATGGTTTTCATTCTTCAGGTTTCCTCTTTCACTTGCTATCTGATTTTCATTGCACACATGAGGAGAAAGTCTGTAAATACCCAGACCTGAACCCTTAACATTCTGATCTACATTCTTTTCATTGCATTCAGATTACTTGCTCCTATTTAGATTAGTCATTTTGTAATGACAGATAACCATAATTCTAATGTGCAGCAATAATCAAACATTTGCCTCTGCACTTTCATAGTCTGGTGTGGTGTTCTGTGTTACCTCCCATATCCAAGGTACACCTTGTTCAGGAAAAAATTAATTAAGAATACTTGTCCTATACTAACCAACTTTATCATAATTAACAGAGTTTGAACCCTGTACTTCAAATGTCTTCTAATCAAACACAAATGCCAAGAACTTATTGTTGTTTTAGGCAGACAGCCCACGGCTCCTGCCTAATATTTAGAGGTACTTTGCTTAGTTCATTCAGCTATTTCATATACTTTGCATGAGTCACAGCTATAAAACCATAATCTTTTGCAGAAAGATAAGAAAAAAAGGGGAAGTCATTCTATGAGAGTAGCTACCTTTCCTCCACTTGCAATACAAAGGTGGTTTTTTCAAATTTTACCCTTGAGAGTGTATAATTTCTGTTTATGTGCGTCACATGGGAAGAATAAGAATTCCTATCTGAAACTACAGACATAATTGAGTGCCCTGCCTGGGCAATCAGGAAAAGCATTGCTCAGAAAACAGGGAAGGGTTTCCACAAAGATGCCTACAGGTTGTTTATCATGTCAACCTCTCACAAACCTAATGTTTTTGTTTTGTTTTTGTTTTGGTACTTCACTGATCAGAATCATTATTTTTCTTATCCATTCCAGGGGCCTTCATGATCCCTTTCCTGATTTTGCTAGTCCTGGAGGGTATCCCCCTGCTTCATCTTGAGTTTGCCATTGGTCAAAGGCTGAGGAAAGGCAGTGTGGGTGTATGGAGCTCTATCCACCCTACCCTGAAAGGCGTTGGTAAGTCAAAAAGCCGCCCGAGAAAGCACAAGTCTCTGAACTGATGATCTGAAAAACAAATCTTCTGAGGTTTAGTCTGATGTGCCATAGGAGATTTCAGAATCTAATAATTTTCCCCTCTTCTTAAATCTCCATTGATAGGTCAAACTAATCATGATAAAGCACAATGACAATTTTGTGTTCACATTCCCAAGTACCACGGGCCCTGTTAAAACCTTTCTCTAATCTGAGACCAATTTCAGACCTCAGAGATATTTTCTTTATTATCCATAATGGCTGCTTTTACCATTAGGATGAATCTTTAGGTGTGCCAATAATTGTTCTGTAACTGTTCTGTGAAAAAATATTAGCTGAATCTTTATCTGATTGACCTCCGCTCCACCTAATTTTATTTTTTGCATCTGAGAATTACCATTCCAAAAGCCATGGAAACAATATTTTGCAGAAAAAACTTCTTCAGCTCTGTATCAAACTTCCAAGTATTCAAACAGTCAATTTGAAAATGTAGTAAAAGCAGCATTATGCACACAACTTACAATCTCCAGAGCTGTCTCACTACACAGGAAAGGCAGGAGGTGCCTCTGCACATCAGGAAACATGGTGAGGGTGGGCAGGTGCTGGCACAGGCTGCCCAGGGAGGCTGTGGGGTCTCCAGCCTCAGAGATACTCAAAGTCTGCCTGGACATGGAGCTGGACAACCAACTTTGGGTGGCCAGGCTTGAGCAGGGGGTTGGACCAGGTGACCTCCAGAGATCCCTTCCAACCTCAACCACACGCTTGAAAGGGAAGAAACAGGATTGTTTTGGCATCCACTGCATTTGTAAATCAGTTACAAAGATAATTGTTCATTGCATCTGGAATTTTTCGAGGTTCTTTAGAACCTGAGAGCTCTCAGGAGCTAATGATTAGCATTTACTGTCTGCCAGAGAAGTCATCAGAGGTTGATTACTTGGGAATAGGCAGGGGAGGACAGATACCAGCATGAATTCTGTACCTGGTCACAGACTGTGCCTCCTGGCAGCCATCCATCCTATACAAATCACCTCTGCTGACCTTTGCAGGGACACTGTGGAAGAAGGAGATATTTCAGTCTCATTTAATTGAAATTCCAAGTCATTTGAGCTTCACATGTGTCCAGCATCCCAAACTCCCTGGATATCAGCTGGCAAGGCTGTGAACTGGATTGTGTGGTGTCTGTAGGGAGTTAGTCCTCTCATAAAGTTGGCTCCTAAGTGGGCATCACATTCAGTCTCAGAGAGGTTTTAGGATGTGACTCTACATAGGGCTCACCTGTCCAACCTTTAGGCAACAATGATAAACCTACACCCAAAATGTAGCAGGGGAGGAAGGAGAGGTTGAGTTTCATACCATGTACTTGGATATATCTTGAGGACAAGAGTGTTGCAATTTACATAGTGTTCTGATTTTTTTTTTTTCCAGGCATAGCATCAATGTTTGTATCTTTCCTGGTGGGCTTATACTATAATACCATTATTGCCTGTGTGATGTGGTATTTCTTCAACTCCTTCCAGGAGCCCCTGCCTTGGAATAACTGTCCTCTCAATGAAAACAGAACAGGTATCATTTACAAAATACTGTATTTTGTTGCACTGCACAGATTTCAGTTTGTAACAGTTACCCTAAATGAGCCTCTCTGTGAAACAGCAGTAAGGCATGGCAGTCCTGTCGGGCACATTGCACTATTTGATAGTTTTGTTTTGTACAAATTCACATTAAATAAGATCTGGCCAGCACTTAATCTTTGAGATAAATTTTGGGTTTTTTAATATGAAACTTCATGGTAGATTTTGACAGATGTGTTCATATACAGAATATTCACTAAGTGCAGACCTAATATATAAACATTAACATTTTCCAGATTGAGGCAATGTGTTTCATCCACCTCTTCACCAACAGCCCTCCATTAGCACATTGAAAAGGAAGAAAAAAATGCATAATTCATTTGAAACAGCTGTATCTCTCAATATGACAAGTCTAGAGCTCCTTGGAGACTGCTTGGTGACAGCAGCTTTGTTTTCCATAGTTAGCCCTGCGTGACACTGCATGAAGCAGGTTTTGCTGCTGGGTCTGTGAGCAGCTCTTCAGAGTGCTCTGCTCCTCTCCTCCCAGAATAAGCATGGAAAACCTCATTAAAGGGCAGGCCAGGGCAGAATATTGCACAGGCCAGCACAGCACAGGGAGCTGATGATTCAACTAGAGCTGACAAGACCTTGAACAATGCCCCACAAAGCAGAAGACAAAATGTTGCTGAAGGAGGTGTGGGAGAGGAAGAGCTACTCTATTAAAATACCTGTTAAACAGCTGTCTTTTGAATCTCTCATTTGGCCATGAAAATAGCCTCTGGAAATCTGAAAATTTACAACAACAAATCCATTGGCATTAAGCGGAACAATTTAAAACACTGATGTTTATTATTTAGCTTCCTTTTTTCCAGGTAAAGAGAAGACACACAGATTGACAACCATTTTGTGGTTACAGATTATGTAGAAGAGTGTGCCAAGAGCTCTCCTGTAGATTACTTCTGGTACAGAGAAACACTGAACATCTCCACCTCCATTGATGATTCAGGCAGTATCCAGTGGTGGCTTTTGCTGTGTTTAACATGTGCATGGGGTGTGCTGTACGTGTGCACAATCAGAGGCATTGAAACAACAGGAAAGGTACTCTATCTCGGGGGAATTTTTATGAGATTATATTAATCATGCTGTTGTGACCCCTTATTTAGATGGACTTAATAATGCTGTAGAAGCTGTCTGGTTTTTGAGTGAAAGCATGTCCAAACTTTTGCCTTATCATGGGCACTGCTTTTTGAAGAATGAAGGTGAATCAAATGGAATCTGACTTGATTTGATTTATGTGGGGATTTTTGTGACCAATTTTTTGTGACTCTTCCTTGTCCTTATTCCTTTAAAAAAATCAAGTCCTAGTAACACATTTTTAGGTACTATCACTTTAACACTAATATTATTCTTTAATGCAAGATCAAGGGACTGTCTCTTAATTATGGCTGTTCTCTTCAAAACATACCTCTACAGATTTATTTGGGTTTGTGCAAGTCCTAAATATTATCTCTATGAAGGAGTGACCAACTTTCTTCAGCCCAGCAAAACCCTCCTTGCAAGGAGTCCCTCCTTGCATCAGTGTGGTCTCAGGGTGTAGATTATTTTTGATGCTGCTTTTAAATGATCTGAATTGAATTTCAATTATGGAAATTTCTCTTAAATAGACTACTATTGCTAAAAAAATGTTTATTAGCAAAATGTACCACAAATATTATTTTACTGAATATTTATTACTGTAGTATGCTAATTGTGACTTACCTGAAACTTGCCATTAATGTTGGTCACTGCACCTTGATTATTCCCCTATTTTCTTCACCTTTTTTTTTAATTCAGGTGTTTTATTTGAGTGGTTTATTTACTTTTTTTTTTGGTGCAGGCTGTGTATGTGACGTCAACTCTGCCATACGTGGTGCTGACCATTTTCCTGATCCGTGGCTTGACGCTGAAAGGATCAACCAATGGAATTGTCTATCTCTTCACCCCTAATGTAAGTCACTGCTTGGGCCATTGCTCAGTGAAGCATGGTGTAGTCCTCTCTGTAATTAACAACGGATTGAAAATTAGTTCTCCCCACTGGTGCTTTTCTAACTATCCCTCAGACACCTGAAAAATCTTGATTCTCTGCATTGGATATAACAAGTGTACATATACACAAATATTTTCTCTCTCTCTCCAACCTCCTTTAAAATCTGTTCTAACCAATTGAATGATCATCACAGAACAGTGGGGCTGTCATTTATTTGGCTTGATTTATTTTCCTGTATGCTCCCTAAGCACCAGCCTAAATTTAACACATAAATCATGTATTTGGGAGTAGAACCCCCCTAATTGGCATATGAATAAAAAATCTAAGAGAATTGTTTAATTATATAACAGTATTTAAACAAAATTAAAAGAAAGATCGTTTTCCATAAGCAGATCCCTGAAGGATCATCATTAATGCTAAGTAATAAACATCTTTTTTGAAAACAGGCATGGCAGCTGTCAACTATGCAAAGCCTTTTTTTAATCAATTTTCAAAGCACTTACATAAAAACTTCAGAGAAAAAAAAATAAGTTTGACAAAAATATTGATCTATTTGTTGAAATTCTTCAACAACAATGAGTTTTGCATGGTTAATGCTCTTGTTTTAATTGCTGTTTTAAATCTCTCATACTCAGTTTGAATAGCAATGTTGGATGTGTTTAAAGCTGTGTGTCTGCTGCCTCAGGTTACCGAGCTGGCCAACCCAGTGACGTGGCTGGATGCGGGAGCTCAGGTGTTTTACTCCTTCTCCCTGGCCTTTGGAGGCCTCATATCATTCTCCAGTTACAACTCTGTTCAGTAAGTAGCCAAGCAAAACACAAATTTCATGTAAATATTTCATTCTTTCAAATGAAACATCTCTATTTTGCCCCGCTCTTGTGCAACTCAGCACTGGGACAGCCTCCCCTCATGAGAGGTGCATCCCCTCTGACTGCTCCTAGTTCTCCCAAACCAAGATTTCAGGTTGCTGTTCTAGCTGACTTCCTAGAGAAAGATGTGGTGATGCAGGATAGGAAGAAGGGGACTGGCTGCCCACCACCAGCTGATGAGCAGGACTTTCCTCTGTGGACTGCTCAGTGCATGGTGATGTCCCTGGTCTCAGAGCAGGTGGTAAAGCACATATTTCAAAGCAACTCACAGAAAACAGTTTAAAACTTTAGCTTTGAGATGAAGAGACATATCTAATCTTGAAACTTAAATTCAGTTCCTTTATATGTGTGCTATGGGGCCAGGGAGTGAGAAATCCCATCACCCGGGGACTGGCTCAACCTGAAAATTATGGTGCAGTGCTATATTGTACAGTCTCTGTCATAAAATATTGGAGAAACCATCAATGCCTCTTGGAGCCTGCCATCCCTTCAGCACTCTTGAAAGGAAAACTGTGTGACATTCGCTAAACCTAATATTTTTGACCAGCTCCTCTGAATTAAGTTTTGGATGTGTGGTTTGGTCATGCATTCAGAAATCTGTGTTTCAGTTTTGGTTTGGGTTCGATTACACCATAGCATTTCAGTCACTGAAGAAGTTCCTTGCCAGCGCTCTTGATTTCAGATGTTTTTGAAAAGATCCCCTGAGTGTTTTTGAAAAGATCACCTGGAACTTTTTGTCCCTGCAAGTCTCAGTGTGAAGTGTCAAGCCCTGCTTAAGGTCCAAGTCAATGTCCCACAGCCATGGGGTCAGAACTGAGAGCATTCATCTTTCCAAAAGATACAGAGAAGAGGAGCAGTGTCCTCTGGGTTTTCCAACACACAGGGCAGTTGCATTCAGGTCATGTTCATTCAATGCTAAATGATTCATGACTTAAGGAGGAAACTGAACAAAGTTACTAAACTCCCAAGGAATATAAGTAAAAAAATCCCCATGGAAATTCCAGTGTTACACTGTGTGTTGGACCATCTGCAATCCAGCACCTGCTGGAGCAGGTGTCAGTGACTCTGCCCCTGGATGGTTTGGGAGTACAAAATCATCAGAAAATACAATTAGGTTTCAATGCCATCAAGGATTCACTAATTCATAATGAGAAGGAGCTTGAGCATCTTACTTTCTCTAAAAGGAAGAAATGTTTTTCAAGCCTGTCATTGAGAATCTCATGTTACATTGCAAAAACTGACTCAAGACTACAGACAGGAATTTCCATTCAATGCCCTACCTCCAGCAGAATCCTCTTTGCAATGCTATAAATGAGGAAAGGACACAGTGAGATAGGTCTTGGTTGGACAGGCTTGTCTCTCCTCTTGAACCTGCTCAGAGCATTAAATATGACAACATCAAGTTTATCTCAATACCCCTCTCTTGCCCAGGAGGAATAAGGTATCTACTGTTTTACAGCCTTCTCTTTAACTAATTTAATACTGATATTTTATCTTGTCCCTCAGGTAAAAGTCTGTTTCTGGCTCTGCAAATTCTTTGTAATAGCAAAGGCCCATTGGCAAGAAGTGCCTGCAGCAGAGGCATTTCTACAAAGAGTTTTTCTGTCCTATCTTATCAGCGTAACATTCCATTGTTCTTCCAAAACTTGAGAACATTTTGAACCATCTTTTGTTCAACAGTCCAACAAAACTGTTCACAAGTGCTCTTGGCTCCTGCAATTTCACCATACCTAAGTGCTATGAAAAGGGAGCTTCTGCTCACTTTTCCTGTCAGAGTATTTGAATTCAAGCCCAAATCTTTCACCTCTCTGCACAATACACCAGCAGTGAAGGCACAGCCCATGGCAATGTGTTTTTGCATGCATCCATGACAAGCTTGAAAAGGAGGGGACTCTTTTTGCCCCTCATACTTTACTTCCCATGAACCAAACATAAAAACAGCTCAGGCAGTTATCCTTGTGAACATGATTATTTGAAGGGGGAAAAGACACCAAAAGAAACCAAGACTATAGCTATTAAATTGCTTAAGGCACCAAGTTTTAATTTACTAAATCTAACAGCACTACTTGTGTGATTTACGAGGGTACACTGGTGTACCTATGCATCATAGACTACTTTTGTCCTAGTCTTGGTAGCCAGTTTTACTATTTATTTTGGGAATGTGATTGACATCCATTGTTTCTTCTCTCTGAATTGCAGCAACAACTGTGAGAAAGATGCTGTGATCGTTTCAGTGATCAATGGTTTCACATCCATCTACGCCGCAACCGTCATATACTCCATCATTGGATTCAGAGCCACAGCAAGATATGATGACTGTTTTGACAAGTGAGTTATTGGGAAAAAAAACCCCACAGAACATGCAGGTGTTCATTTCGCTGAGGCAGCTCTGTTAGCCTGCTGATAATGGATTTATAATTTCTGAATAATTGCAGCTCTTGACCCGCATGGCATCAGAACCACTCACTACTTATAAAAATATGGAATCTTGAGGAACAAATCCCTTAGAAAGTGATAATTGCTTAAGTCACCTTATTTCCTACATAAATGTTGCATAAGCAACTTTATTTTACATTATTCTCCATGCTGACATACGTCATGAATGTAATATCCCCTGATTCCTGTGTTAGTTCTGTGTTTAGGTTTCCTCCTGGAGAGCTCAAAGGCTCAGGTCTCATCAGAGATGCCTCATTTGACCAGGGCAGTCAGACTCTGTGGTCTCCAGTCTAGTTCCTCCACATTCAGCTGTGAAAATTCATGATTCACAGCTGCAGATGACTTTGACATCCCCATAAGCCACCCAGTCTGGGGACTGGTGTTTAGTCTGCAATGCTAGGACAGGCACCTGACTCCTGCACACTTTTCTAGAGTGTCCATCCGTTTAGAGTCATCTGTGCCATGAAAGACTGTGTTATATTCACCTTGGAAGAAAGAAAATGGCACATGCACATCTGCTGGACTTTCCAATGTAAAATCTGATCTTGATATTGTACTCTTAATAACTTGTGTGATGATGTAAACTAATCCTGATGATGCTTACAAATTAGTAATTTCAAATTACTTACATTTCACTTTTTCAGAAACATTCTTACTCTGATGAATGCATTTGATTTGCCAGAAGGTAACGTAACCCAAGATAACTTTGAACAAATGCAGCAGCTGTGCAACTTGACTGATCCAGCAACTTTTGCAACCCTCAAGTTTGAAACCTGTGATCTGGAAACTTTCCTGAACGACGTGAGTTAACACCCTAACACATATTGATACCTTAAGTATTGTAGGAATGCATAGCAACTATTTAATTGCCAAGTCTGGTGATTACCAATGTAAATTTAAGTGCTGTGTGATCTTAATGATCCTGCATCTTCCCCAGGGAGCTGAAGGGACTGGCCTAGCCTTTATTGTCTTCACGGAAGCTATCACCAAAATGCCTGTCTCACCTTTGTGGTCCATTCTCTTCTTCATCATGCTCTTCTGCTTGGGTTTGTCATCTATGTTTGGAAATATGGAAGGCGTGCTTGTACCTTTACAAGATCTCAAGATTATACCCTCCAGAGTGCCTAAGGAACTTATTACTGGTAAGTGCTTTTTTAGAGACAAGTGACCTCTCCATCCTCCCCAGAATGCTGAAAAAGCAGCTCACCCCCCTTCTACCTTCTGATCTGGAATGGTCTTAAGACTCCCAGATAACCTGAAGATTTTCTCATGCTCCCCAGGTGGGCAGCTCCTGTGAGGTTCCTTCTGAGCCTGCAGGCAGCTGCCAACCCTTGGGCTTGCCCACCAAACTGCTGCTGCTGACCACTGTCTCCTCTATTGGGAAGCTGGAGGACCTGAGTCCTTCACCCAGGCAGGATTTCTCTCAGAGCAACATTATCCCATCAGCTATAAGGAAGAGAATCTGTTTTCTCTCCTCAACTTTCTCCCTTTTTGTTTGCAACACCTGCCACCTGTGTGATGTTAGGAGACAACAGGTTCTATTTTACCCAAATAGAAGCCAGCCTCCCTAGAGTACCATTAAAAAATAAAGTGGTGGCCTTCAGGCTGCAAGAGTTACTTTTTGGACTTTATAGCTACTGGGGAAATACTTTTCTTTCTCATTTTGCTTTTGCTTTCTTTGCCTAAGTGTGCTGTTGTTTTGGTTTTTTCCCGCAGGTGTCGTTTGTTTGGTGTGTTATTTGATAGCTTTCATTTTTGTGCTGAATTCTGGTAATTACTGGCTGACTCTATTTGATGGTTTTGCTGGCTCTATTCCCCTGCTGATAATTGCATTTTGTGAGATGTTTTCAGTCGTCTACATTTATGGAATAGACAGGTATGAAATACAGCTCAACCATTACTCGATACCAATGCATAAAGTGATTATTGTTGTATAGCTACAATCTTGTTGCATCTCTGTGCACAGAATTTGTGTTACAGAAATCAGTGACATGACACAGCTGTAATTTAGGGTTGCTTATATGTTTCAGGTTTCTTAAAGAGTTCTCAGCAAAAAGAAATAATGCTTGTTAAGAATTTCTATATGAAAGCTTTCCACTTTATTCATATATTATAATAAATAATGCTCTTTAACAACAGTTTAAACAAAGACATCCCTAAGATATTGCAAGAGAATATTAGGCATCAAAAAGAGCCCTGGAGTGTGATAATATGAATGCAAATAATTTATTTTTAAATTAGGCATCAGAATGTAGATATTTGCAACAGTTACATAAGAGCCACTCTAGCTCATTTGCCTTTTAAACATGGTCACATTTATAATAACTCTTCTTCAGGATAATTGCATTAAACATTTAATTAGCAGAAGCAAAGTACAAGCACATTGGCACTGAGCTGAAAGTTTAACACAGAGGTATATCCCAGGAGTGTTTACAGGGAGTGCTAAATGATTCTGTCCAACACAGGGATCTCCAGGCAGGCTGCAGATATTAGTTTACAGCAGCTTGCAAAGCCAAGGCCACTGAGATAAGTTCTTAGCTGATAAATCCAGGACGTTATCAGTTGTAGCAGTGAGTAATTATCCTCTCAGCTTTCTAGAGATGTAATAAATCAAGTTTCAACATCTTCATGTTTATAATTAATACATAAGAAATGTGAAATAAAGTACAGGGAATTCAATCACCACAAGTTTTACTTGAACTTGTGCCAGATTGAGCTGCTGCTCCTGGCAATGGAGTGAATGCCCTTGTGGCCCATTTTCCCGTATGTTTATACTACTCGAGGAAGCATGAATCAGGTTGGGTAAATTAGATGATGTATCCTTGAGAAAGAAGGCTTATTTTGATTTGTTAAGGACAGAAAAGTCTATGTTGGTCACTTTTCCTTCCCTTTAAGATCTCAGAACTCCTTACAAAGTAAATGAAAATTATTCCCAAGACATAAGCTTGGGTTGAGTCCAAAAAGTGGGGGCAGTATGTGTGTGTGTGTGTGTTTGTGTTTGATTCAGAAAAGAGCTTCATACCAAACTTAAATGTTTCTGGCCAGCACATGTCACTGTAGCCCTCTTTGAGAGCAGAGATTTTCAGGGCTGCCCAAGAGTGGCGTTACCTGCTCCAGATGAGTTTCTGTGACNAGAAAAGAGCTTCATACCAAACTTTAATGTTTCTGCACATGTCACTGTAGCCCTCTTTGAGAGCAGAGATTTTCAGGGCTGCCCAAGAGTGGCGTTACCTGCTCCAGATGAGTTTCTGTGACCATTTTCTGAGAAGGGGTCATTGGTAGAAAGATGGCTCTGTTGCTTGAAGGAGAACATGTGTGTTATCCATGACACACATGAGCTACACCTGAACGTGTGCTGCAGTCAGGACATGGGGCTCCATATCACCTTACGATACCTAGGCCTCAGGAGTTAGGGGTGAAAAGATAAAATGAAATTACATAGAAAGTGAGATTCAGGTGGATTCAGTGTGTTGTTCATCGTTGAAGGACCAACTGAATAGTCCCCTCAGGTTTATTCCCACAGGATATGCAGGAAATCCAGACAAAAGGACTAAAATAGAAACCCTAAACTTCCAAACTAACTATTTTAAGAAGCATGTTGCATTATATGGAGAGGCCATAAATTGGTTCAGGACTGATGCAGATAGTACCACTTTTAATGCAGGGCTTGTTTCTTCTTGTGGAAATATTTTTGCCCCACTGACCACTGCATGTTCCATGAATAATCCAAACAACACAATTGTAGGTGTTTTTTAATAATGTGTAAAGTTAAATATTATTTCATTATTCAGCCTGAGAAAACTGATAGATATCCAAATTAGGCAAATGTTATAATCTAATTATTTAATTACTTCTATTTGCTTTTGTTCTTTTATTAATATTGTGTCAGTCCCTTTAATTTATGCAGTACTGAGTACTTATCAAAAATTGTGAAGCAATACTCCCATATATTCTGGGGAAAACCCATCTGCACTGACTCTTTCCTACTGAAACTATTTCACATATGTCTCATAGACATCTTCAAGATAGTACATTTCCAAAAATAATTTTCAAGACTTGCAATGATTTAATTTGAACTACTGAGGTCTAATTCCTGATGCTGTCAATTCTGGTCTCAAACTGACATTAGCAAATTCCTGGGAACCAAAGTTAGGGGTAGTTTGGACTTCCTTGTTTATGAGCAGGCGTTCTTTGATCCTGGCCACCTTTTAAGTCTGAACTTCCTGTTTTTGTTTCTAGGTTTAACAAGGATATTGAGTTCATGATTGGACACAAGCCCAACATTTTCTGGCAGGTTACCTGGAGACTCATCAGTCCTCTCATTATGTTAGTTATCTTTTTCTTTTATTTTGTGGTGAAAGTCAACCAAGAACTGCTCTACAGTGTTTGGGACCCTAGCTATGTAAGTGTGTAAACAAAAATATTTATTTATAATTATTTGAAGTATTCTTCTTTAATGTAAGAGTCATTGTCAGTTATATTCATCTTCCATCTGAAACAGTTTTTTGGCAAACTTGCCACAAGACATGGAAATGGGACTGCTTGCTTTTCTCCCCCTTTGCAGCCTCACTTTCCTCTTAACAGTGTTTCAGCACTCCCTCATCCTTTGATTTCAGCCCTCCCACAAAAAGGCTGACTGGCCATAAGGCCCTGGTGCCCTGTCAGACCCCCCATTCCCACATTCCTTTATGCCAAGGAAGTGTTCCAGTCTCCCAGTCTCCCTTCCTGGCTCTTACTGCTTTCATACCGTTTCCTTCACACCATTTTTAAGTAAAAATAAGTCCAAAACAGCTGAGGCTGGAAACTCTTGAGCTGAAAGTTGCTGTGGAATTGGCAAAGCGCCATTATGGCCGGCCAGCGTTCCGATTGCGTTTTTGATCTCTTGAATTATTGAATTTGTGCATGTCCCCAGGTATTTGCTCCTCATGACTTTGTACACCTTGGTTGTTTGCTCTTTCAGGAGGAGTTCCCCAAAACAGAGAAGGTTGAATATCCCCCCTGGGTGTACGCTGTCATTGTAATCCTCGCTGGAGTGCCCAGTTTGGCCATCCCTACCTTTGCCATCTACAAAGCCATCAGGAACCACTGTCAGAAAAAAACTGATCGTGCTGGCCTTATTGCCACATCTGAGACTTCCATTAATGGAAACCTAAAGTATTCATCATAAAACCTTTTTTTTTCAATGTGGAAGGATGCTCTGACAGCGAGGAAAGTAAAAAAAAATATTTTTTTTAAGAATAAGGAGTTAATTTTATTTTCATGAAAGGATAACCATGTGTTGTTTCCAGGTAAACATTTGCTTAACAATGCAATGCACTGTGAAGAGTTGATGGCCTGGCTTCTGGAAGCAAAACAGTGACATTTACAAGTGATTGGGGCACCAGGCCAAATAATTTGTCCTCTTTCTGGTTCTGAAGCCAGCTTGTTTGAAACTTGCTTCCATCCCCTCCACTTGGGGATGCACTGTGCATGAAATGCCTTAAGTGACTCTTACATGTGTAATCATTCTTGTTGGGTGGCCAATAAGAAGGGTAACTTAATGCTGTCCTCTCTTGCACATTAAATTGTTTTTACTTTACATGCCACTGTGTTGCACAAAGCCACTAATATTATTTGTCTCATAAAGAAGGTTAAAGTATTTAATAAAAACATTTCTAAGTATGAGAATGGCAGTTTGATTAATTTAGAATTCCATATATTTTATAAATTGCCCATCACTTCCAAGTTCCCAGCAGATAGTGCTGCTTTTGCTGATGACAGCAGAGGTAATCTTGCCACGAGGCAGCAGCAGTTCAGGAAACAGCAAAATCTGCCTTCTGTGGCACCCATGAGTAAGGGGTGCACCACCTGCCTGGGGGATCCATGCTGATGGGAGATCCAAGGCATACAAAGGTGCAAATCTCGGTCTCCTCTGTAGCCATCAAGGCAGGTGGCTCTGGTTCATGTGTACACACACACACACACACACACACACACACACACACACACACTCTTTCCTTACAACTATTTAGAATTTCTTACCTTCCATGTGACCCAGTGGAGCTCAGTGAGCAGTCCCATTCCTCATGTGGCCACCAGAGAGGGAAAGAGGCACTGTTAGAGCACCCAGGCAGAGTGCCTGGAGCAGACAATGTCCATGTTCCCTCTGGATGGGAGATCCTCTTCATCCAACTGTCTGTGTGCATGGACAGTGACACACTTGCAGCAATTCCTACTCCCACCTTTTGAAACGAGAATGGGTCCAATTTAGACCCTCATACTGGTTGCAATTGGAACACTCTCCTGAAAGAAATAGGTACCCTTGGGGTATATTTACTCCAGAATGTATCTTTCGAGTAGTCTGTCTCCTCTAAATTGAGAGTAAAGTGCCAGACATTGCATGTGAACTTCATGGAATCGTAGAATCAATGGTTTGGGTTGGAAAAGACCTTGAAGATCATCCTGTTCCAACCCCCCTGCCATGGACAGGGACACCTTCCACTTGGCCAGGTTTGTCCAAGCCCCATCCAACCTGGACATGAAGACTTACAGGGATGGGGCATCCACAGCTTCTCTGGGCAACCCATTCCAGAGAATCTGAATGATTAAATTAATTTACATTCCATTTTCAATTTTAAAAAAATTACATTAATGTAAGTAACTATTTAAACAATTTGAAGATGTTGCTCTTTAATGGGAAGTACATTTTTTGGTCAGATTTTTCTGCTGATATAAAGCTCAGCCATCAGGACTGAGAAACACCACGTGTGAAGTGGCTGGCTGCCAGGTTTGGAATTCAGGGTGTTGCTGGAAGGACCCAAGCCCAGCCCAAGGCATCTCCTAATCAGAAGAGCAGCAGGGGAAGGAGCAGTGGCTGGTACCACTGACGTGCAAGTGCTGCCAAACCACCCTGTGTGTCCAGCACGTGTGTGCCCTTTGAGAAAACCCCCAAAAGACACTGGGAGGTTGAGTTGCTCCATCTGTGAGTCTGGATATTTGCAGAGGTGGAAGCAGATGAGCAGTGACAACCCGGGGAGAATCATGTAGCCTTGATCTGAAACTGGCTTCTGGCTGGATGGTCTGTAACCTGATCACATGTGTGTGCTTAGCTGCAGAGCAGGGCTTTTACTCTGGGAAAACAATTCACCTTCACTTAGAAACGCTTCCAGTTTAGAGAGGAGAATCCAGGCATAAACTGAATTTACTGAAGCAAGCTGACTGGCTGCTCTGTTTAGTGGGGAGTGAACTGATTTGGCATGCACACCAGCAAAACCCTGGTATGACTGAAAGAAAACAGAAAAATATTCTCACATACTTTCAAGTGAAGGAAAGCATTCAGCTCTTGCATTCATCAGTAACTATTTAATGAATAATAAAAATAGTCACTGGGGATTCATTGACAGGTGGGAAGTTATTAACTTCTAGCAACTATTGTGAAAATGGACCAAACTCTAATGTCTGAACACACAAGGTCTAATTTTTCTTGGCTTTTTTCTAATTGACTTCTTGCATTTGGAAAAGATGCCTTCATTTATTTACTTCTATTAATAAACTTAAGAAAGGAAACACTGACATTTTATTAACAGATTTTTACAGGTATTTTGCAATTTTAATTAGTCCATTGCAAAGGTTTCTTCTTAATTATATTCAGTGTCACACTTCTCTGACAGAGTCTGAGAACATAAGGAGAACAGAAAATAAAAACCTGTTTGATCCTGAGTTACCCATTAACAACATATTCCCAAGCTATCTAACTATAGAAGGAGCTGCAAAAAAAGGCAAGAGTGGTAACTCTCTATATAAGAATTCCTGGTTTTGTCTTTAAACTTGGCAATGACACCACCCTTTGCATCAGATAAAAAGAAAGCTCCACCTCTCTTCCAAGATCCTTCTGTCACCCTCCATAAAACCTGCAGGAGAGACAGGTTTTGAAGCATCTTCCGATTTTTAGGGAAAGGGGCTAAGGAGCCGCGGATATTTCATTAAAATGTCAAAAGATTTATCAGCAACACCTGAAATCCCTAAAGAAGATGGCAGACCCACGTGGGACAATAAGTTCCAGTACATTTTAAGCTGTATTGGATTTGCTGTTGGCCTGGGGAACATGTGGCGATTTCCGTACTTGTGTCAGATACATGGAGGCGGTAAGACTGGAATGGGGCTTTGCCAAAATACTGAACTGCAGTTCCCATACAACTACACTGACTTCTGGTGGGCATGGGAATGATGTAATTTATATCAGTTATATCCCTTTTTAAAAAACACTAATTGCAAAACATTAATGTGTTGTGCCAGTTAATTAGACCTTTCTATAGAAGTATATTTAATTATAAAATGATACGCTCGTTTAGGAAGACCAGATTGATGCTGACCAGACTGATGATAGCACAAATCTATATTAAAATTTTTATACTGCTACTACAATCCAATGGGAGCAGGAAACTGAACCTGTAGCTGGCTACCTTAAGGAGAAATGAGAAGCCCTGGGGAGGCCTGAGGGAACTGGCCCTTAGACAAATGGCCACTGGACTTTCCTTTGGGATGGTGAGTGAGTTATTCCTCACCCTCCTCTGATGCTCTTAGGAGCTACTTCATCATGTGGAATTGCCCCTGTACAAAACTAAATTGTGCTTTTGGTTGTCTGTGAGGCTGTTTAAAATGCTGAGCTGATGGAGCAGCAACAGGAGCCTGCCAGGTGTCATGGACAGCTGCCTAAGCCTGTTCCTGGGCACCAGTTCCACAAAGCAGACAATTTGCTAAATATAAATGGATCTGAAAAGAGTACTTGATAACCCACCATTCACAGAAGCTTTTGAAATCCACCAAAGAAAGCTGTCTAAAGAAGAATGAGCAAATTGTTTCAGCCCAGTATTATTTGTTATCTTTCAATTAATTGGAGAAACTGAAAATTCACACCTGGAGAAATGGTCAAATGATATAAAATATTATCACATCCAAGTTTGTTTTACTAAGGCGTGTGTATTACTTGATGAACTACATATATTTGAATCAACCAAGGAAGCAGGAATGGATGTAGCCTGTAATGGAAGGTGTTTCAGAGGGAAGTAGCCACTTAGGCACTATGGTAAGTGGCTCAATGAATGAGCTATAGCAGGTTGTATCAAGGGAAAGAACCTTGGCAGGTGCAAGCAGAACACTAGGAAGTAGGTAGAGATATTGCTGCCTATAGTAAGACAATTTCTGAATCTCTGACTTTTTCTGAAAGTCCGCTTTCCAAAGTCAACTTTAAAAATTAGACAAAATGCAGAAAAGTCCCAGCAATTATTCAACAAGGATTAGAAAACTTCTGGGACAAGAAACAACTTAAAAATTCAATCAATTTAGACCATGAAGTCGAAAATTAAAGAGTATGTTTATCATAGCCTATAAAGAAGAAAATGGAAATTATTTTGGTGGCAAGGAGCTTTTTAAGGCTGAATCTGCAACAGCTGAGAGTTACAGTTACACAAATAGAAATAAGAAAAGACAAGAAGCAGTAGATTAGATTTGTCCCAGGACACTTTATGGTTTCCATCATTTATTTTAAAAATGTTACATCCAGTTAAAATCCCACAGAAAAGTACCATCACTGGGTGTCTAGAAAGCCAGGAATGCACATTGCTTCTCTGCATTTTTCCATGGGAATTACTGGAAAAAAACCTTTTCAATGCAGTTAATGATACTGGAATTAATGAAACACGATGAATATCTTTAGAGATGCAGCCCCACAGCAGATATGGCATGAGACCTGCAAGGAAAATATTCTTATGGAGCCAGGCTGTAGGTCAAATCCTCTGCAGCATCTCTGGTGGTCTTTCTATCTTGGAAAGCAAGGGAAACAGCATTCAGGATTAACAAATAACATAATAAAGCAAACATAACGTGGTGGTTTTGTATGTAGTGAATGACAGACACAAAAGTGCTCAGTGGAAAGTTTGAAAATCCTAGGCAGGACCATAGCAAGATGCAGCTCCTCCACACATTTCATTGCACAGAACAACTTCTGGAGCCACCAGCTGCAAGAGGCTGCACAAAATTTATGCAAAATCGGGATTAAGATGAAATACTGTTCTACTGACTATAGAAAGGCTCTCACACTTTCCTATGAAGCCCAAATTGCTGCTTCTCCGTGGCCAGCTGTGCCAGCAGTGTTTCAACAACTTCAGATCCCAGCCTCACTCCAGAACCAATGCTCATCTGCTCCTGAGGTTCAATCTCTCCCCTCCATCCTCCCTTCTGGGGTCCCCTGCATCCCTACCCTACAGACCTCACTGCACCAAGACAAGCATGAGACTGACTGCAAGGAGGTCACCTGTCTTAGGGACTTAACAGTGCTCAGAAAGTCTGCTTGCTCGTGTATCCAGCTCCAGAACTCCACTATTTCCCATAGGAACTTCTAGGGACCTAAAAGACTGGGGGTGCAGCAGGTTTAAAGAGAGTAAAAACAGGAAAATGCCACAGGGGTAAGGGCTGAGCTCCTCCTTTGCTGCCTGAGTAGTAATGCTGCCAGTGAAAAACCAGCTTAAAATAGCCACCAGACTCAGTAATGGCTAACAGCTGCTTTGCATCACCACCAACAGTGGCTCAAGGTGAATTAAGGTCAATGTATGGATGTGCAGCCAGTGTTTGGCCACTGGGCTTCAAAAAAGGGCTCAAAGAGCTCAGTTGCAGGATGGACTCTGTAAGAGTGCTGTGCAGCTTGTGAATAATTTATCCTAGAAAGCTGGCATTGGAAAAGTTGAGTGAGTTATGAAGATCACTGAGAAGACAAAGCTCTTGCATTTAGGTCTGTAAGCTGCATTTTTCTTCTGTTGATTTAAAGCAGTGATGTGGTTTGGGCTTGTGTTTTTGAAAGCAAACAACTCAGGTGCAAAACCCCAATAGATTTTCAGGGGTACTGGAGCATAAATCCTGCATGTGTGCATGTGAAGATGTGCACATGGATGAGACCAGCAGCACCAGGTTTAACTGGGAGCCCTGAGAGGTGCCATGGCTTTCTGCCTGCAGCCACAATCACAAGCATGGAGAAACCAGGTATGGATATGGCACAGGCATGCTTGAAGGCAGAATGGCTTCTGGGGTAGTTTTACAGCTGGTTCAGGTGATATCCTTGTTTCTGCATCTTTTCAAAAACAAGAGATGAAAACAAGTGCTCGTGTACTTGTCTCATGTCAGCTGTTCCCATCAGACTCTGGCCCTGATTCATTGCACATTAGCGTTACTCAGTAACTTCGATCTAAATAATATCAGTTCTGCTGACATTTATCACCTGCTGCCGTTACTGATTATTTGGATTTATTGCCTGAGTTAAGTTAGTTATTTACTTTTCATGACTAATGGGTATGAAGGTTGTTTGCCAGAGTTGGTGGAGACAAACACAAACGTTCCCAGGCAACTGAGATTGAAAAGAAGTCTCTAAATAGCCCAGTATAGAGTTTGTCACCTAAAAAAGAGATACTAACAAGTCATATAGGTACACATGGAGTCATCTGAGCCATCTGAGCATACTTAAAGAAACCAAACCAGTTCTAGCCAGAACTGACTGCAGTGGTTTACTTTTTATTATAGCTTGTATATATACATATATATATATATACATGTCATATATACACATGCTTGCTTAACCCATGGGTATTAAAAATGTCTATAGTGCCTGAGCCTAAAAAATGACTGAAAAATATCTTTAATATAAAATACAGTTTCTTTCAAAAAATAAACACACAAAAACACTACAGTCACGCTACAAAGGGAGAACTGTTTACCTCTGGGACAACCATTTACAGACTTTCATAACCCATGACCTACTTGACCTTTTGCTCAAATTTGAACTACAACGTGCTGTGAAATGCCTGGTTCACTGTGTCCTCAAAAGGAAAACAAAACCTAAGAGGAACAAAGTGTATAAGTGGAAGATACTGTAAAAAACAAAAACAAAACAAAAAAAAAACCCAAAAAACCAACCCAAACAAACATAGTAGGTTGGGATGAGCAGAACTGTTTACTCTGACAGAAAAATTGGGTTACAGCAAGTGACAAACTTCATTTTCTGGCTTGTTGCCATGTCCTGCTTAAACCCTTAATGAAAAGCTGTGACATACGGAGTCAATCCTTTCATAATTTGTTATATTTGATTGTCCTGTACAGCTCAGGTTGGTGCATGCTCATATTTGAAAGCTGCCTACTTGCATCCTTCACATTTCACAGGGGAGTTCTCCAAGCTTATTTTATGAGTTATCTGTGAGTGTTATCCATCTTCACTTGAAATGGCCATTGCCCCTTTGGTTTTCTGGACATGGCCTTAGCTCTCTCACTGTTGCTCAAGGAGATACAGTCATTTACATGAGAAATTCAAACCTGCCAAGTTTCAGTCAGTAAGATGTATAATGTGGCCTGCAAGGCAGTATCAGAGCCATCATAAGTGTGCTGCACAAATACAACGCTTAGAGTACCTCATACTTTTCACCCAGACTGAGGCATGTGCAGAAGACATAAAAGAGGTCATGAAGTGCTATTTTCTAGAGAGAGAGCTGAGTGTGATTAAGTAGCTTTTCTTCCTATCTGATGACTTGATGTAATTCCTTGCTGTGTGGACTATACCACACTGCTTAGCTGAACTGTCATGGAGAGAGTAGGACAGGTCTGAAAATCCCCTTTCAATAGCTAATATCTTTTCCTCTGCAGCTGAACAAGTAGTTCCCACCTATTGCATAAATTTGCATAAATTATCAGAGGTATCTTGCCATTTAGTTTTTAGTCTTTTGGAAAAATGCACCCACCACCATTTCTCCTGTGTACCAACAGAACTGATGAAGTAGATCTCTGAATCCTTGCTGCAATTTATCACATTGAGATGTAATTTCTGAATTTTTCAGACTCCACAAATGCATTTCCTTCAAAATTACTATTTTGCCACTTTCCAGGTCATTTCAGTCTTTATTACAATTATTTTTTCTACTCCTAAATCTCCATCTGAAGGAAAGGTATTATTCATGTTCTGGCCTTCCAAATGCCTTTGTGTCTTTAAATCATCATTTCAAGTCATTTGCTTTTCTTCTGCTACCTGATCCACAGGCACTGGTAAGATGCAAGACTGATCACTCCTTCCAAGTTTTTCTCCACCATTTAGGAAGTCTTAGTATCCCAATATCAAGCAAACCTACTGGGTCTCCTTCTCTGCTTCTCGCTGAGGCTCATCGATTTCTTTGGGTCTGGGTACACGCGGATTGGATTAGGAGGTCACTTGGCTGATACTTCCAACTGCTTTACATTCCCACCAGTCCGGTCTGTTGGTCTCTTTTTCCAAGTGACAAACCCAATTTGGTTGTTTCACTCTGCTCTGCTGGTCGCTGAGAACCAGCTTTACACTGTGCTCCTCCCGGAGCCTCCTGGTCTCTGTCCCGTGGAGCACTGGCTGCTCTCCCCAGGCTGCCAGTGGTGCATGCACTCCCCACCCAGACTGTCACATGCAGGTGATATAACAAAGGTTGTGCCCTTCAAGTGTCCCTTTGCTGGGTACCATGGGGCAGTTGCTACTGTGACCTGACTGGCCCGTGCATTGCAATCGAGGGGTCAGGTTTTAAAAACCCTCTGTGTATCTCGGGTGCACCTGCTCCTTCCTTTCCTACTGCTATGGCTGTGGAGCTGTCTCCACTCCAGTGGTTCTTCAGCAATCTTGTTACACACGGGTGCTCCTCATCACTTGGGACTCTCTTGTTGATGACACCAGCGTACCAGTAGTGCAATAGGTGACAGCCCCATTTGAAAAAGCTTTTGTAGGCTTTCCATGCCTTCTCATGTGCATGGGGATTGTTCCAAAGATTTGTGATGACATTGTGCAGGATTCCTTCCAAAATAACTTTTTACTCTTTTAAGTTTTCAAGAGTTTTGGTTTTTTTTTTGCCCCTTGATCTTCTTTTAGTACCACGTGTATCTACTTGCAGAATGGATGCTTTATTAATCTTCAGTGTCTTCCTGACAGAAAGAATGTTGTAGACTAAAATGTTCCTAAGTCACACCCCAGGGATGCAAATAAATCACACTTTGGCAATACTTTTGATTTTACTCCAGGATTTTGAAGTACTTAAAAATACTTCACCACTGTAATTTTTCCTTTTTCACTTTTTGAGAGGGAAAAAAACCCCTAAACTTACTTCTTTCTTTCTTTCTCTCTATTGTATAGATACAAGATAATTTGTTACTTGCGCTTTATGACTTTTTCTTCTGGTTTCCTTTTTCCATGCCCCATGGAAGCGAAATCTACAGAGTTCTGGTATGCCTATGCTTTACATTGTATGGGTTCTGCTGTGGTCGTGCTGTGCTTGTGTTTGAATGCTCTGGCTTGTGATACCTGCTGTGTCTTAGCTTCTCTGCTTCTTGGATTTTCTGCTTGCTTTCAAAGGTACTTATTTTTGGCCTTCAGGCACACCCTCCTCTCTCTATTAATCAGAGCCCTTGACTATACAGTGCTAGAGGGTTCCTACTCATTATTCTGTATCTGATGGCTTACTGTTAATGTTTCTTCATGTTTTTCATAGGTGGGGATTTTATTGTGGAAAATAGTAAGCTTCAAGTGCTTCAGCAGACTGTCCGTTCCTTTCCTCTTTTCTTTTTGTGATGCGAAGGAATGAATAACTAAAAACTTATTTTACACCACAAGCCATTTACTTGTATTAGGTTTGAGAAAGGTTAGCTTCATAAACTATTTCTTGTTAACCCATACTTTTGCCATATTTTCATATTTGCAGATAGCAAATATTATTATATATCAGCAATCAAGATTATTTTATATCATCCTCATGGAAAACCAGTATTCTTTTTCCAAGTGTGACATTATGTTTGCCATGCTGTAAATATGCCTGAAGATACTCACAAGCCAGCACAAAGTAAACATGCTTTTATCAGCAAAATGTCTAAACACGCTCTGCTGCCAGGGGTTCAACTGGCAAACAGAAAAGGGGAGAGAGATAACAGCTTGCACTAATTATTACGCAGTTATTTCCCAGGAGATATGATATGGGAGATAGGCTGGTCTCTTATGGAGTGCTCTGCTAGCCAGGGCTCAGCATGGATTGCAGCAAGACAGCTGTTGCCCAGAGCTGGTGGAGGGCCAGGCAGATGGATGGAGTGCTCCACACTGCAGTGCTCTGGTCACTTGCCTCAATATTTTGCTCTTCCCAGGAGACAGTCCAAGGCATCAGACTGTCAAAAGGGCAGGGCTGGCACCCTCAGATGTGCTGTGGAGAGGGACACTGCAGCAGGTTTGAAACAGACTGCAGGACTGAGCATGGCAAGAGGTTACTGAGTTTTTCGGGAAGAGACCTCAAACTGGTGATTTAACATACTGGGAATTAACTGTGAGGTTCCTTTTCCAAATCTGCTTCTCAGTTAAAAACATTTTAAGAACAGAAATCTTAAGTTGAGACATTTATTTCCAAGTTGGCAGTTTATGAACAGTTCTTTGCTGAGAAGAGCTTTGTGATTTTTGTTTCTTTGCATAACTTGATAGGCTAAACCATCCAACAACACACCTTCTCTGGGTGTTGTATGTATTTATTGCAGCACCTAGCAAGAGGGAGCAAAGTTATTGCAATACGACATGAGCTCAAGAGATTAGATTTTATCTGCCCAGCCTTTCTAAATAGCCAGTGATTGCAGAACCCAGGCGCCATTCCAGGTGGAGACCAGAAATCCTTGTGCATTCCCCCACCTCTGTCTCAGGGCCAAAATTTCCCGAGCTGGAAGAGCAGAGCGGAGCAGACCCAGATGAGGTCTGAAGGCAAATCAGAAATGGTAGAACAAGGCACAGGTTTATTGACCAAGCTATGAGAAGCACAGAATTTGTTCCCATTTGTAGGACTGGGAGGTGGCTGAGGCAGGACTTCTGTCTTTGTTTCCCTGGAGAAAAGAGACACTGTGGTCACAGTGGTTGTTGGTCATTGCAATAAACATCAGTCTATTCCACCATTTCATTTTAATTGGACATTTGGGCAGGTGGTACAAACACATTGATGAAACTCAGCATCGGTGCAGAAGAAGGGAGACCCAAATGTGAGGGAAGGTGGGGGAAGTGAGGCATTGCCCAGTTTAACAGGAATCAGCCAGGCTTATTCCTTGGCAGGACTGGTCCCTTCCCATAGGCAACCAACAGGACATGCTGCTTCTGGCCCAAGGGAGATGTTGTGAGGAAAACAGAAAAGATGTAAAGGATACAAACTGGGAAGAAATGAAGTTTCATGGCTCACATATCTCAGAGAACAACTTCAGCCTTGCTTTCAGTTTTTCATTAGAGGCTTTGTGGTCTGAGCAGAGCTTCATGCAATAAAATAACCTGGTCTCTTAGGGGTACACAGCACATAATCCTGCTTTTCCAGTGCAGGATAGAGGAGCACAGGCCTGAGAGCTTTAAGAAAAGAAACGAGGCAATGCTCTGAAGGAAAACCAGTGGGTATAGGGGACAGGCAAAGCCTTATGCTTTATGAGAAGGAGGACAGAAGATGCTTAAAAGAAAAGGAAATGGATAAAATAGTGAGGCTACTTATAATGGGCTGTAGCAATGCCTGAGGGAAGCATCCTGCAGCACTAAGCATCCCAGGCCCTCTTCTTCCATCTTTGCTACCAAAATTACCACAACAGATGTTACTTGGTAGGTGTCCCTAGCTATGATCCCTCTCTCAACACATCCTACAAGGACTTTGTTAGGCTCATAAAGCAGATTAATTATAAACCAGTAATTTCAGCAAGATGCAGATAATCATGTGACTTAATCACATTTAAATGTCTTTTCAGGGGCTTTCCTGATCCCATACTTCATTGCTCTTCTCTTCGAAGGAATCCCACTGCTACATCTTGAGCTGGCCCTAGGGCAGTACCTGAGGAAAGGCAGCATCAGAGCCTGGAACACCATCTCTCCTTACCTTGGAGGCGTTGGTACGTCTCTTCAGTCCCAGCTCAAGGAGCTGCAGACAGCTCCCACCCAGCACTCGCTTCCTACAGACCTGTGCCTGATGCTTTTTAGGATATAAAAAGAAATGAGTGTTAGGATTAAAAAGAAATATTTTGTAGTGAAGGTGGTAAGATATTGAGGAGTGGTTTCCCTGGAAACATTCAAGGCCAAGTTGGATGGGGTTCTGAGCAACTTGGTCTAGTGGAAATTTCCCAGTCCATAGCAGAGGGGTGGTATTAGATGGTCTTTTAATGTCCCTTCCAACCCAAATCATTCTGTGTTTCTGTAATTCTGTATTTCTCTCATCAGGTGTTACTCCAGGTACATTTTAGGCTCATTTCAGGAGTCTAAAATGCAAACCTAAAAACCTTTGCTGTGGGGAGCATCATGAACATGGGCTCTGGTACTCAGTGCTGCCCCATTTCAGTCATAACCTGGTGCTCAACAGGAGCTGCCTGCCCACAGTACTTCTTGCTCCCCCCTCATAGGCCCTCCAGGACCCAGTCTTCCCTGTCCATGAATAGTCAGACTTGAGGAAGGACAGAAAGGCAGGAAATCAGGGATCCTGGTACCTACTAATGAGTCCAAAGCACGTGGGAAGGCTGCCCTCCACAAGAAGGTGGGGCTACTGAAGGGACTTCATCAACACAGCTGGGCACAAGGGACAGTCCACATGGTACTGTGCATCAGACTGGGGTGCAGTCCTGTACTGCCAATCCTTTACTATTTATTGAATATATGAAAAAAACACATCTGGTGCCCTGTGTCCATTGTTGAGCTGCAAAAAGTGATCCAGAGCACCCACCACGAGGAGATTAAGGCATCAATGCTACAGAGTATTTGAGATTATACCCTTGTGCCTGCAGGGCAAAGGGAAACTGCTGGATGCCTCAGCCAGCCCTACTGGATCATGACCTGCCTTAAGCAGGTGCCTGAAATGGGCTTGGCACTGACAGCCCTGCCTGTGGGTCTGTGTGGGAGGAGAAGGGGTGAGTAAGAGCTGTCATCTAAGGGTCAGAGGGCAACAAGGAAGAAATATCAAGCAGCAGGTGCAGGTAAACCCATCTCCTACCAATCAAGCTTGTTCATACTCCCTTTGCAAAAACGCAAGCAAGCAGAAACTGTGGGGTTGATATTCTTCCCTCCTCATCACAGGAGCAAAACAGTTACCAACTTAGGGCATATGTGCATGATTTGGGACAAGAGTGGCCTCATGTAGCTACAGCACACTATAAAACGTTGGTCTCTTTTGCTCTCTGCTATTAAAGTTGTCCAGTATTGTAGAAAACAATGGGTTACATACCAGAGCAAAGATTTCAGCCCTAACCTTCTGTGTAAGAAGAGAGTCTCAGCATTCCTGGAGCAGGGCTGGTGATCTGGGGGACTGTGCTCAAGTGTTTGGCTACTGAGGACACAAATGCCCATCTTTCACAGGAAAATCTCAGGATGGGGTCAGGGGGATGGAGAGGAAAATATTGAAAAAATAGGAAATGTGAGCTTCTGAGAGCTAGTGCTGTGACTGACTAGTAACTTTTTCCAAAGCTTTTCTAAAGTGAGATCTTGTGCTTTCTGCAGGAGTTGGTTCGTGGGTGGTGTCGGTTCTGGTGAGCTTATACTACAACACTGTTTTAACTTGGGTGATGTGGTATTTCATAAACTCCTTCCAAGAACCTCTTCCTTGGAGTGTTTGTCCTCTAAATGAAAACAGAACAGGTAAGTACACCTCCACGACCACTGCTAACAAAAGAAGGATCAAAAACATCAGACTCTGGGCTAATCAAGAAACCACACTTTATTTGGCCCTGAGTTGTGCACAAGTCCTGGTTTGATTTTCTGTTAAAGAGGTACAGGAATCATGCTAGCCTACTCAAATTCATCATCCTCACAGGAACAACAATAACCATAAAGTCCATGAGTCCTTTTGCTTGACTTCAAAATGGGAAACACAATAAAGATCAAGTCCTGTTATCCATTACAAAATATCCCAATCCTTTACTAAGACTAAAGAGAGACAGTGTACATAAGCAGGATAAAGAAGAATGCTCTCAGGTTTTTACACCTATTTTTCAGCTTCCTTTTTTTCTCAGAGCATGAGAGAGAGCAAGTTCCAGGGCACAGCAAGAAATATCACCTTAGTAAAAGGCTAAGAAAAAAGCCAAAACATAGTGGAATCAAACCTTTTGGAGGCCTTAGGACTGTTCTAGAGTAGGAAGACAAATAGACATCACAAGTTGTGGTGTATACCATGTTCCCAGTTCCCTTTTCTTCAGGCACAGAGTCTGGCTGGGGAATACCCACTCCCCTGCATGCAGATGCCTGAAATTCCTGTTCTCAGAAGTCCTGGAAACTCAAACCAAAGAGGCTAATGCCTGGGTTTTTCCCCACCACAGGGCCATGACATAGTCAGGGGAGCCTGGACTTAGATGTATCCTCAGGTGCCTGAAGTTTGTAATGGCTCCACCAACTTGTAGCTACATAGCTAAAAAATTTCGAAGTTTTCACGACAATTAGTTTAGATTTTACCTTGCACTTAGTACAACACTGTTTCTAATTAGGAAATTATCCCCTGTACAAAATGCTGGTGATGGTCTGGTGAAGGTCTCACAAAAGTCTCATGGTCTCAGCCTGCTGTGATTGTCTCGCTGCACATCACAGAGAATGCAGAAAGTCCATCTCTGTATTTGATTTTGCAGCTCACAATTTATTCTAACCCTTGCCACTTTACTTTTTTTTCAGGGTTCAATGAAGAATGTTATGAAAGCACTGCAGTAAATTATTTTTGGTACAGGAAAACTTTGAACATAACACCTGATATTGCTGAGAGTGGCACGTTACAGTGGTGGCTCATTTTGTGCTTAGCAGCTTGCTGGGCAATTGTCTATCTCTGCACCATCCGAGGAATTGAAACCACAGGGAAGGTATGGAAAGGGTAGAGAAGTGATTATCCAGGGTTTGAAATTTTGCCCTCCAGACATTGAGTTTTTACCACAAGGAAAGCCATTTCCCCATTTACCACACTGGCATCATTCAGTGTGCTCCTTGTTCAACAAATTGAGAACAGCAGTAGAAGTGGCTTGAAATGATGCTTCTCTTCTTTTCCACTGCAAACACTTCTGCCTCACCAGCCTTCCCTCACACGGTTTCAAGAACCATTTTGTTACAAATATATTCTGCAAAAGTACACCTTGCTTATTTAAAAGATGGCCATATTCATCTGTAGCTGTCTGATCTAATATAATTATGATTGTATGTTACAATAATTTAAATATGATTTATTGAACTTACTGCCAGTAACTGTCCATCTTCTGACTTCCTTACTTTAGGCAATTTATGTAACAGCAATATTTCCATATCTGGTCCTGACTATATTCCTTATTCAAGGACTCACTCTACCAGGAGCCACTGAAGGTCTGATTTACCTCTTCACCCCTAATGTAAGTATTAGTAATATTTTTCCTCTTACTCCCCTCAGATTTCACACTGTATGACCATTTTCCAACAACTCATGGTTTAAATGTCTCAGTTAAGCTCTTTTTCTGAGATGGAGTGACTTAAGTATTTTAATATATTTTCACAAGAAAAGAAGCTGCAAAGAATTTAAGAGTTTAGTAGTAAGCCTATCAGAAAATACTGGAAAATTTAGTTTAAGAATGTTATGGGTGCCTCAGTCTTGAATGTGTAAGTGAAACTGATGTACTTCACAAGTACATGAGAAATATGGGATTTCCCTGCCACTGCTACAGAATCCATATAGCTTTAATATTTTAAGAATTCACAAAGAGAATGACTGAGGAATTACACTGTAGTGATTTTTTTTTTTTGAAGGTTGAAAGTAATTTTCTCCTGCCCCTGTTTCTTCATAGCATTTCTCCCTTCCCTGTATCTCTTCTTAAAAGACAGAACGGCTGGAGAACAGCTCTCCTCCCATTTTTCTAAACTTCTCATATGGACAGGAACTCCAGATCCCTCCACATGCTGGCCATTTCAGAAGCACCTTTTCTACACTGTCCTTGGCAGCATTCCCAAACATAAAGCTAAACTGTCCCACTAAGTGGTTGCTATTCACTGTAGGCTCCTCACAATTCTACCTCCATGCCAAAAAGCTCCATGAATTGGTGGATGTAGAGGAGGAAAAGTAGAACTCACTGACACATTCTCAAGCATCTATTGCCTCTGCTGCCACAGCAGTGCTTCAAACACAGGAGCACTGGGTTTTTCCCTTCCTACAAGAACAAAGACATTAAGGAAAACATAAGCCAAGAAGCTCAGAGATACTTTATATGCCAGGCTGGAAAGGGACAAGAGCAAGAGAAAGCTCAGATGAGACAGTTTTATCCCTCCTTCTACAAGCACAGTGGCACAGACACACATGTAAATGCTGTCAGAGCTCAAGGACAAGCTTGGTTTTCCCAGAAGGTCAGAACATACACTTACATTTTTGAAGGGCCCAGACAGGACCATAAGAGCTTGGTGCAATGTCTTAGGGAAGAAAGCAGCTTAGACAACACAAACAAAACACGCCTTGGCCTGTCCTCATTTCATCTCAGCTGGGCTGTCAGGTTTCTCTGGAAGATCTCAGGCATTTTGGGGATTTAGTTTGCAATGCTCCTGAACTGAATGTAGAAAATTAGATTTGTGTGTACTCACAAAGCCTGGAGGTATTGCAGCACTGAGGAGACACTGATCATCGTAAAAGAGTCAGATGGATTTGTACATTGGCAACAGAAGTCAGAAGGAAAATCCACCTGCAGTCAGCCTGCAGCTGATGGCTAGCTGGTTTGAGGAAGCAGATCCTGGGGCCATCCTTGTAAAGTCATCTGAAGATGGTTTTAGTGATGTTCTTATCTACGGATGTGGAAAAGCTGATGCAACAGCCTGGTGAGTGATACCTGCTATCAGTGTTGCCATCGCACAGAAAGTTAGTGTAAGATAGATGGCTTTGTTAAGCTAACCTACCAATTGCTACACAGGTTGTGGCACTTCAAGGACTTCAAAAGGACAGTAAGCACACAGCTTGAACATTGCCCTTCTCTCTTTGTCCCCTCACCCCACAACTGCAGTACTAGTATTGCCTTTGCTGTTAGGCTATTCCCACCCACTTTGTGAGCAAACACCACTTTTTCTTTTACACTTCTCCACAGGGCATGTCCAAAAGTGAGTTGTACAGAAGGGCTGTTAGGTTTTTTGGCAGAGATTTACTTGACCCACCTAGGCCACATCAGTTTACAAAACTGATAAAGCATATTTCTTAAATGTGTGCTGTTTTCTTTGCCTTTTCCTGTCTTTTTCCAGAAAAAGTTTTAGAAAAATAAAGTAAGAATTAAATCACCTGCTGTTTCAGCTTGCTCTTAAAACAAATAAAATCAACCCTCTTGACATTCTTCCCTGACCAGAGGAAATACTTCCCAACTACTATCCAACTTTGCAGTGCAGCAGAAATTGTAATTGCTCTGTAACAGCTGCTACATCCACTATCTTTTAATTGTGACACCTCAGTGTTGTTTTTGAAAGTCTGTGAAAGTAATATCTAGCACAAAAAGTCCCATGTTACCCAGTTTCAACATCGTAATCACCCAACTGAATTTAATTGTTTTTCTAAACCACAACTTTCACTTTCCAAGTTTGTATTTTAGTTCTTAATAATAAGTACCATAAATAATAAAAGCATGCATATGGATTTTAATTATGTGAGGCTGTGTTTTTATTTTCATACAAAAATACATAACCAGCTTTTGTCATTTGACACACTTTCTACCCTAAATTTCAGAGCAAATAATGAATACTTCTTTTCATTCTTTCAGACATAGAGAAGTCTGATGATTCACTCACCTTCCAAAATTCTTGGTTACTTGGAAAATGAAACTGCCAAGAAAACAAGAAAGTATCCTGAAGTGACACCTGAGGGGAAAGCAGAATTTGTACAACAATGAAGCTCATAAGAGCTGGAACAGACTTTTGGAAAGGTTTTTGGAAAAATAAATAACCAGAGGCAGCAGAAATGAGATTCCATCATGCATCAGCAACAGTCTGCATGGTTCATCTTCAGGGAATACCTGCGTCACTGAAGGAATACAAATGTTTCCTTCTCCAGTCTCTTTCACATTTGAAAGAGCTTCAGAGATTGTAAATATTTGGACATTCTCTGGCAATGAACAATTCCAAGAACTTGGTTGGGCAACTGTTGCCTGTGCCCAGAACTCAGCAGCTATTTAACAAGCAGTGAGAATGGCCAAAAAAAAAAAAGAGAAAAAAAAGCAGCACAAGCCCCCTCTATTCATAAAACCATTAGCTGTTTTTACACCAATGGGGTGTAAAATTACACATCACAGGGACCTCAGTAATTTTATTTCTGTTTCTGTCTGTGCTTCACATATTCAAGAATCCAAACATCTTACCACTCACAAGGGAGCAATTCTATTTCCTTTCCTCCTTACTCCCCTGTTCATTCATTAACACTGATTGTGTATCTTCATCCACATGTTTCTGGCATCAGCACATTTTTTTCTTCTGAAGATATGCTTATAAAATCAGTATAAATATAACACTTCCAATAATTTGCTTTAGACCAGATAATGACATTGCCATGGCATGCTTGCCTGTCCATTATCTTTTCACATTTGGGAGTTGATTAGTGTCTTTTGGAGTCAATAAATGCATTGCACCCAGTACCAGTCTAAACTACCTCCAGACTCATTTGCCAAAGTTCCCAGTCAGAAAGCCAGACTTTTAGGAGTCACATCTGTCAGCACCAACTGACTTGGCAGCACTAAATCAAAGTGTGAAGGCCACAGAGCCATGTGAGTGCCAAGTTTCTGCACTGCAACAGCACCTGCACAAGGTCCTGCCAGTGAGCACTCTGGCCTTTGAGGGCTTGACTATGATCTTTCAAAATAAACCTCTAGAAGGGTTTGCCTTTGCTGAAGGATTTCAGCCAGCAGTGGTTCCACGAATCTGCTGGCTATGTTGAGTTGTACAAAAGGTGACACCAGTTCTGCTGTGGTCAAAGCAGTGGCCTCCCTGTGGAGAGAGCACCTGCAGTAATGGCATCTCCTGCATCCATCCACACTGAGGTGAACCCATTATTCTTGCTCTTCAAGCTCAGGCCAGCTTCAGAGAAACCCCAAATGCAAAAGGGTCTTTTGGCATACTTACCTCTCATTCCTACAGATGTTCCCAGTCATGGATCACTAGCACAGGCAGAAAACACATAAGTTGTCTTCTGCATGATTGGGATGCAGATTTGCCTCAGACTGTGGTAAAATAAAGTGAAATACTCTACAGCCTCAGCATTACTTTTGAACTATCTGGCTTTTAAAACATTCTTAGCAAAACATCCCCCCTCCTTGATAATGGATCAGAAAGCAATTCACATGGTAGGGTATAACACATCACTTTGTAGTTTCTGCAGAAAAGTAATATTCATTGATTGCATTTACATTATGCTCATTACTCATGTTTTATCTCTTTAATATTGATTTCAATGTCAGAATTCCTTAGTGCAGCTATTTAAAACTGCTTAGTGTTTTCTGTAATCCACCAATCATTGCTTTTTAATTTACCTTCCTGTATCACACCGCCCTTACAACAAAATTCAAATTTCATTGTCAAGTTCTCCTTTTTTCTTGCATTTTCTATGCTGACCTTCTATCTTTTCACAGTACTTTGAACTGGAGATGCTGTTTTTAATAACTGTTCTCTTCTTGTCTGCTTGTGCTTTTAGTCACTTCTATTAAATTATTTTTAAGCAAATTTGGAAAGCTATGGAATCACTTTCCATCTTAAAACAATGAAGGTTTAGTATTTGTTTATATAGTTTTAGGAAGACAATATTCTTTAACTGCAGGTTAAGTATGTGAATGAAAAAAAAAGAAAGTAATTGAGGAAAAATGTATTTTTCCTATTGTGTTCCTAGTGTCTGTCATTTAAAACCACATTTTTAGCATCAAACGAAATGTACAATAAAGAAGATTCTATAATTGCTGCACACATTTAAATACCCTCAATGATACTCTAGAAAACACGTGTTTTACTGACCTGTTTAGTACCTATTCCCATTTTCATAGTATTTAGATGGCAACACAGCTCAAAATTTCAGAAGTGAAATAACGAATGAGCTATGAGAACAGCAAGAGGAAAAGAAATTTTACATTAAGCCTAATACATGCATTTCTTCCAATTATTTCAGCTGAACACTTTGAAAAATCCCCGTGTATGGCTTGATGCAGCTACACAGATTTTCTTCTCTCTCTCTTTGGCTTTTGGAGGGCTTATTGCATTTGCGAGCTACAATCCAACAAAGTGAGTAGAACTACAACCTCTATTAGCTGGCTGAATTCTTGCTGCATTTTGTGCAATTTCTTTACATTTTCAAATTGCTTTCCTTCATTTTTCTAAAGGATCTTTAGAAAAGCATCTGTCTTTCTAAAAGGCCCAGTAGATTTTCTAACAGAAGGGGGAAGGGGAGGGAGAGAAGAAACTGAAAAAATAAAAAGTCTGCAGATATAAGAGAACCACAGATAAGAAAACCTGCCTTTTCTAATCACTTCACTTGTTTCAATGCTATCTCTAGAAATGACTGTGAAAAGGATGCTGTGACAGTAGCAATTGTGAACAGCATGACATCCCTCTATGCTTCCATCCCAGTCTTTTCTGTTTTGGGGTTTAAAGCAACCACAGCCTACTGGGACTGCTTGGACAGGTAAGAAAGCTGTGTTCCCAAAGTTAGACTGTGGTTTCAGTGCCCTAATAGATAATGTGTTATTTGAAAGACATGTATTGAGATAATTTATTTTCATCAGAAAGGAGAAGCATCTGTATGGAGAAGTTTAATGTAAAATTATAAAGTACTATGGGACTGAGTCAAGGATGATCATTTGTAAGAAGGAAGACAAATTATAAAACTACCCATTTCAAGGAGTGCATCAAGGTTTTCACCTAACTCTCAGGCTAGCATAAAAGTAAAAATCCCCACCTTTTTCTATTTCACTAGAAATTTATTTCACTAACTAATTAAACACAAGTAGTGGAAACGGTCTGGAGACCTGATAAAACAAAAATGTTTTAGAGAGTGCATCTGCCTAAAGTACTCAGACTTTTTGTCTGAGACAACATTAAATAGCCTGAATATTTTCTACTATTTTATGTATACACTGTCAATTAATATTTTCCTTTATATTGTAAATAGCAGTACAGAAAGTAATCACAACTTTGGAGTAGCATCTGAATACACAGCATAGCATTTTCAGCCACATCATCTGCAAACTTTTAAACTAAAGTTTAAATATGTTGGCTTCTCTTGCAGGAACATTATCAATATCATCAATGAATTTGATCTTCCAGAAGAAAGCATTATGCGACAGAACTATACATCCTGGATTAGTTTTTTGAATTCATCATATCCAGAAAAAATTGCTGGACTCAAACTGAAAAGTTGTGATCTTCAAGAATTTCTTGATCAGGTACCATAACTGCTTTCAACAGGTAATCCTTAAACAAAGTTATGTAGAAGGACTGGCATCTTCCTTTTTCTTATGAGTACATATGCTCTGTTCTACATGCAATGATATATTATACATAATCATGCGACAAATCAATCTTTCAACATTTGAACTAACAATACTGCTGTAGGATAGTCTGAATGTACAGCTGTGTTATGGCAAACAAAACTACACCTTATTATCACAAAACTAATCTTCCAGGGTGCTCCCACCAGAAGTCTACCATGGACACTAGATTCAGTCCTAGTTTGGTTTACAGAAGTAAGCATAACAGGGGAACACATCTAGATGAAAGCTATAGAAAAAGGATGCTGAATGGGAATTTCCTAAATCTCTATTTAGAAAAGTATAAAAAAAAAATCCATTACAAGGCACACTTTTCACCACCAAAATACATCACGATCTTCTTCCTATCCTTATTTTCCAACCCTCCTAAAACATTTCTCCTACCAGTAAACACAGTTTTTTCTTCTCTGTTTTCTTGCCCCGCCTCATTCCGTTTGCTTCAGGGATCCTGTTTGGCACAGTGAGTGTGTGCTAATGCACAGCAGGCCTAACTCACAATAATGGTAAAGTAGGCTACTTTACTGATATGATGGAGAAGCCCAAGGACAACATTCCAGCCCTGATACAAGTCTGTTTCTTTTGTTTTACTTCTTCTGATGGCACACACTTCTGAGCTACACTTTGAAATATTTTACTTCCAAATTATAGCAACATTAGCATTTTTCAATGCTTAGATTTAAATATCCTTGTCCTTGGGAGACTAAATCAAAAGAAATTTCATTGAAATTGGCTTTTTCCCTATTAGGGGGTAATGTGATTGATTCACCATTTCTCTTCATTTCCCTTGGTGTTAAGAGTAGAAATCATATCCTTATTTGAACTTCATTCTTTCTAGAAGCTATTACATTATAGATTTTTTAAAAGCACATTTAAGATAGTATTAGCAAAACAATTGCTATTATAATTGCAACTTTCAAATATGCTTTACTCTGAACTCATCTCTCTGTGCAGGCTAAAATTCTGCTCTATGATTGTCTAGATATCTCTAAAACATCTAAAATTAAACACTGCACTGCCCATTTTCTTAACTGCTGGCTGCTACAGAGGCCACAGGCTGACCAGCAACCTTGACTCCAGAGGACAGCAGTGTGTAATAATTGCTTTATGCATGAGAAATGACATTGTAATGTGTATTTTTATCTATGTTTGTGAATTCTGCAGAGTGTCTCAGGAACTGGCTTGGCTTTCATCGTTTTCACTCAAGCTATCATCCTCATGCCAGGCTCCCAAGCCTGGGCCATCCTGTTTTTCATAATGTTGTTCAGCTTGGGCCTTTCTTCGATGTTTGGAAACATTGAGGGTGTCTTCACTCCTCTTCTGGAGCTTCAAATTATACCTAAATCAGCTCCTAAAGAGCTCTTATCTGGTAAGGTATTTGCTTTGTTCAAAGAAGGTGGCTTCCTTACAGATGCACAAACTACTAACTGCTTAATTAAAATCACAGAGGAATTAATAGTTTGTAGTATTAATTTAGCTGAATCTCATAGTGTAAGTCAGGGCAGTGGATTGTGTTTGCTTAATTAAAATCACAGAGGAATTAATAGTTTGTAGTATTAATTTAGCTGAATCTCATAGTGTAAGTCAGGGCAGTGGATTGTGTTTGCAGAAGATAAGCAGAGAGATGAGGTAGTAGTTATGGCAGAAGCTGTCAGGTGACCATATTATATTGCCTTTGCCAGTTTTCTTCTTAGTTTGCAAGTTAAGCTGTTACAGTCTGCGAAGGCTTGTTCAATTGCTATTCCTGGAGTCAAGTTCACTCTGAGCTGTTGCAGTCATCAGGAGGAGCCTTGTCTTCCCTTAAGCCTTTGGCACTGATACAAATCACTTTAAGGCACCCAGTGACATCAGCTGCTCTGCCATAACCACCTGCACTTGAACTTACCACCCTAAGAGAGGTCATTCACCCCTATTTCAGCCAGGCTTATGCTGCTACAGATTGTTTCACATTTTCTGTGAACACGGCTGGGTAGAAAATTACCACATGAAAAGTGAGGAATGAAGGTGTGTGATCCTGTTCTGGCACCAAAACTGGAATCTTTTTAACCAGAGACAGCAACTGAACAAAACCTGCTCCTTAAGAACCAGACTCAATGAGAGTCTGAGAGATCCTACTGTGAAACTGGTCCACAAAAACGGCAACTATGGCAGTTGCAAGTAATGGATTAATATTTCTGCAATATGCCCTTTTAAATTCTTAAGGGAAATATTGCTGTCATGCCTTGTGGCATCTAAATTTTAACCCTAATTTTAAAATTTTTCATGTAGCAACAAATTTATTCCCAACTTGATGAGCGGACAATATTATTTTAAAATTGATTTTCTAATTGTGAACTTCAAAAAAAAAGTCTGGAGCCAACATTTTAGAGAACAGAACCAAAGGCCATCTCAGAAGTGATTAGCAACACATTAGAAAGACATACAAACTGATTTGTAGCCCATGTCTGTGTCTAGCAATGCCTTCATTCCCTCCATTCCTTCCCACTTTTTCTCTCAATTACCCCAATCTTAATCTTGGCTAAAGGGGAACTGGCTGTACAGAAGCATGCTGAAACCCAAATGATACATGCTGGAACATAAGGGACACACACATTTGTAGCTCTGGGCTCTTTGAGGAAATGGGGGCAGAAATCCAAGGAGTCCTTACACTTCCAAGGTGCCACCTGTCTGCAGTTTAAGCCTATGGCTGCATGGAAATGAGGCACTCACTACAGCAGTCAAACATTAACACGGGGTCACTGCACAGCCCAGGCTGACTGATGGAAGGAAGTACGAACAACTGAAGGATGCTCTGAGTCACATGAATTCCTCCTGCAACAGTGGTGCTCTTGGCCAACACACAGGGGAAAATGGAGTTTGGGAAGTGGTATTCACTCTCATAAGGAGAAAATAGCGTGTTGTAAATCCATAGAGGAAGAGAGAATAAAAATTATTAGAACAAGAAAAAAAATAAACCTACTAATTTTAGTACTCCAGTAACAAAGATTATCTTTTTTTCTTCAGGTATAATATGTCTAATTAGCTTCCTCATTGCTCTGTGCTTCACATTGGGTTCAGGGAGTTACTGGATTGACATTTTTGACAGATATGCAGGCTCAGTGCCTCTTCTAGTCATTGCTTTCTTTGAAGTGATTGGAGTTGTGTACATCTATAAAATTAAAAGGTATGTTGGAAAGAGATGCAATATTTTTCTTGTAAGACAAAAATGCAGCTCAGGTTGCAGTAACTTTGGCCCTGACCTGATTTGAGTTGGTGCTGGTTAACTGAGATTTCTGCCTAGCATGCTATGTTTGTTCCCTTGGCAATTTTGTCTCTTTATTTCAAATATCTGAATAGTTTACAGAACTGCTGCAATATTAGCATAATTTATTTATGCTTAGAAACCTTACACTAGGTGCTCAGGTAATTAAACTGACAATGTATATTGGTCATTCATCTCTGGTATGGACCAAGGAAGACCTACTTGAATTATTATTTACTCAAGCAAGTAGTGAGTTATTAAAGAATAGTGAGGAATAGAAAATATTTACAATGCTGGACTCTGTGTTTCCAACTTACAGGAAACTATAAAAAAAGAGAAACTATTACCACTCTAGATCTGACATCATCATAAACATGCCTTCTTTTACAAGGTTCAGTAAAGATGTGGAATGGATGACTGGACGAAAACTCAATCTCTACTGGCAGATCACATGGAGGTTTATTAGTCCTCTGCTCCTGCTAATTGTCTTCATGGCCTTTGTTATTCTTCAGATGCAGAAGCCACCAAGCTACACAGCCTGGAACCCTAAATATGTATGTTCTCAAATATTTTCAGAACTTCTAATAAAAGGAAGAATTGTCTAGTTTCCTCCCTTACCAGATCTTTTAAGATCATTGTTATCGACTGCCTACCCATTGAATATAGCCTGGAGTGATGTAGTGCTCAGAATGAGAAGGCTCCAGTGTGCAAAGAGGTTACACACATGAAAAGGTGTCTCTTCTTGAGGTGTCCTGCTTATTCCATGGCTCCATATTTCTTATGGGTGTGTGTAATGCTCAGAAGTGTTAAAGTGAAACATGTCACAGACATTCCATACCCACAGAGGGTTCAGAGGTAGAACAAAAGCCTGAGCGGAGCTTTAGAGCTGCATAACAGATGTCAGGGATGAAAGCACTTCTTAGTGAGAACTACCAGTATCACTGAGCCCCTGGTGAATACAGGAATGTGTACTTTTGACAGGCAGACAGGGAGGCAGTGGTCTGAGAACAGTGTTGGGTTAATTCAGCAACAAGGACATGTCCATGCTGAGAACATTTGACCTGGATGTAACTGTCTCATATCAATTGCAGTTTCTTTGACCCCTCTCAAATACACCATATGTAGGGGCTTGAAGATCAATTCTGGTCCTAAACTATTAGGATTTCACAGCAGCAGTGTCTCCCCCAAATGCCATCAAGTATCTATCATCCCAAAAAACATTCATAGCCACAGACTTGCAGAAATTGCTTTACCATCATTTCCTCAAAATCTCTGATATACATCTTCCCTATTTGACAAAGAACATGCTCAGTAATTGCTGAAACCAGGTAAGCTTTGAGTACAAGAAGAATGAACATAGTTTAACCAAGAGAGGGTGAAGGTTTGGTAACACTTTGAGCAATCCCCATATTCCTAGGAATGTGTCACAAGCTATACATCTTCGAAACCATAAAACATTTAGTCAGACCCACAAGAAAGGTTTGCAGAGGACACAGCCACTGAATGCTACTGTATACAGAGTAAAACTTTCACTATCCTTACAAAAACAGCATAACAAAATAAAAATAGAAATCATAGCAAAATCTAAGTGTACCTACAAATTATTTCTTTTGCTTGCTTTTTTATCTCCACAGGAAGGCTTCCCCTTGAAAGAGGAGAAAGTTTATCCACCTTGGGTGCAGGCCATTTGTGTGCTGTTGGCTGCCCTTCCTTGTGTGTGTGTACCTCTGACAGCGCTCTTCCACCTGATCAAACAAAAGCGCAGGAGCAAGGACTCAAGCCTTGTATCACCAGAAGTCTTCTCCTGTCAGGGGGCTAACAGCAACTTTTCTCATCCAAAAGAATAAATATCCATTGTACCTGTCTGTAAGCAAAAATAAGACAGCCTTTGTTAGACATTATTAGCTGTCACTTGGTATCATCCAACCAATCTGGTATACACAATCCATACACTTACAGCAATCACTACACTCTGTAAACAATGCTGTTGTGTTTCCTTTAATTTCAACCAATTTCACAGCTTCATGTATCTCTCCAGCCAAAATTTAAACTTGGTAAGTCTTTTAAGTATTGCTGCTGGTTTCTGTCTTTCTTAATTTTTAAAAAACGGGTCTGTTCCTAAGGATCAGCAACATAAATTGGAACACAAGCACCTACAGTTTCATTGACTGCCCTGTCTCCTTGCTCCAGGAGATGCAGAACGGGAGCTCTCTAAGAATAAGAGAATAATGCTCTTTTCCACTTCACTCTAATTTTTGCAAATCCCTAAACACACCTAAACAGCAGTCATTTTGTGAATATTTTATATTCTCAAGAATTGCGAGGAGCAAAAATAAAGAATCAGCAGATAAAATAATATATGTTAAGTAAATTTGAGCAATTAATTCTGCACAAATCTCTTGTTTTATCAGATTCCAGAATTTATTGTTGTGGAAAATACTGTAAAAAAAAAAAAAAAAAGTCCCCAGTTTCTTCCCCTTTATTTCTTATACTGAACACAATAGCTGAATAGCATAACAAAAATACAGATGCATAGCAGCCTTTCAGTGAGCAGCAACCTTACACACATGGCAGTGAAATTATTCTTCACTGAAAACCAGGATTTCCTGTACTTTTCTGGATGTAGATCCTGGCCACTCTGTAGTGGTGGGAGATGAGGATTCCTCTTGTAAAGATACTTGAGGAACCTGCAGCCTCTGAAAAAATATGGGGAAAGTATGTGAGGATAAAGTATGACAATGCTTACAGGCTAAGTTTTTGAGTCAAGGAAGACAAAGGATTAGAGTTATAAAGCTGTAAATACATAAATAAGAATTTTTAACTAACTAAAGTATACCTTTTATATTCCCATTTCTGACTACAGATAGCTAAATTTTCATTAAAATCCTATCATCAACTATATGCAGCAGGCTTAAGTAGTCAGAGTTCTGTTCTTAAACAAAAACATATCCAAGTAATACAGACAGAAGCTGAGAAAAGAATTAAACTAGATCTAAAAAGACTTTCAAGTCTACAAATCCATCTTGAGTCACTGTCATGGTACCCAGACTTGACTTTTGAGCTGTCCCTTCCATTCACCACAAGGAAGACTTTATGGATCACCAGACATGCAGTTCAGCCCAGGACAGGACTCTGGGGGAGGACAATTTTCAGCTCCAGTAACTACAAATGATGGCTGGGAAACACAAGATGAAGTTACTGTTTAGCTCAAGTAGGCACATAGAAAAATGTGTTGAGCAGCTGTTGCATGAACACTGCTTTTCTGTTGTCAGTGCACGTCTGATGTTACTTCTACCAAAATTCCTGTGCCAAAGCTGTAGCCGTATTCCAATAAGGCTAGTGCAACAAGTTCCCCTTCTTATTCATGAAGAATAAGATGATATCCTATAGGTATATTTTTCTTCTGAACAGCTTGACTGCGTTACTTGAAGGAGCACGTGTATGCAAACACCTTCCGCTCACTCTTTTCCCAATCTTTTTTCTCCATGTTCCATCAAATCTTCTTTGCTGCAATACACTGCCATGAACTCGTAACATTCTGACAGACAAGACTTCCCTAGGATTGTCTAGGCTGCAAGAGCCACCTGGGTTCTTTGGGGGTAAATCAGTAAAAGACACAAACACAGCCATGTGATGTTCAGCCTTAACCAGAATCCACAGCCCTAAAACAAATGGATCAACTGCCTATTAAAGGAAAAAACCTCAGAAGGAGCATTGGAACAGCACTACAAATAAGGACACATCCAAATTATCATAATACAATAAATAGAAAACAGATGCAGAAAAAGCACAATCCTTCTGGAACACAGGCAGTTTCCTACATTGTGAAATTGGATACCTACCTCAACCTGAGATTCCTGATCCACATTTCCTCCCCAAAAGGGAACAGTGGGGAGAGAAGGACGCGTTTGACAGATGCATCCAAGATACTGTGATCTCCCCTAGAGAAGCTTCTGTCACATTCCTTCCTTACAGCTCTGTAGACATGCTAAAAGCCAACGTTCAGCCCTAGTTTTTCCCCTTCCCCATTTAAACTCTTCAGCAAGCTCAGCTTCCTGAGCGGATTGGAACACTTGCAGCACAGGTTGCACAGGGAGTTACATTCAGTGGTTTAGCTCTCAATCTCTCTACTTACCTTCTCTAAAATACTTAACCTTCACTGCAACTCTCAAATTTTTTAAAATTTTCCCAGCTGTACAATGATTGTTGAAAATCCACATTACAGGTTCAGAATGCTCCTAAGGTAATTCATCTAATATTTCTAGATTTAAGTTATTCACTCTACCCAAACGTTTCCTGTCAGCAGTTGCTGTTTAACACACTGCCTTGCTACCAATTAAGTAGAATATATTTTACCACCATAATGGATCACACTATTACTTTTAGAACAGTTCTGTGCCGGAATAGCTTTATGGAATATTTCTACCTTCCCAACATTATAAACATCTATTTTTAGAGCAAAAACTGTGTGCCCCTGCCATGGTTAATTTATTCCTTACACATATAGTATTTTCTTTCCAATTATCATAAGTCACAGCAGCAACTTCAAGTTTCCAGTATAGAATGCCAGCTCTTCTTCATATCTCCAAATTCTCCACTTGCTAAAACACATACCAGTTTCACCTTTACTTTCACTTCACTTGCCTTTTCGAGGGAGGGATATTTTAAATGAAACAATCTTCTCTTGTGATTTCTACACTGTGTTTGTATCTGTTTACAAACAGCTACTCTTTAAAACTGATGACTCAGCCAGTAATTGCTGGGAAAGGCAAACAGCAGCTTGGAGAATTGCAAGCATTAAACTGTATTCATTTTTATAAAATTACACCTTCAACTGAGACCACATCATAAGTTTAAATTCTTGGAGAGAAAAATGCACTAATCCAAGCCATTGGTGAAGCTTACATTCCCTTTGTTCTTCATTTTGGAGCATCTTGCTGTCTCTTCCTGCCACACAATCCCACAAAATACACCTTCCAGCACCGCCAGGCCTCTCTTCTGCAACATTGTCCCTGATAGTGCTCCCTCATCCAGTATCACTGCAGACCACTGAGGGGCATGGGAGTGTTTAAATGTTAGAGCTGCTGGCTGGAAAGCAAGAGTGTTGCTCTTCATCTCTAGTAGGAACTATTGCCCTGTGACTTTTTTACAATGTATTTTAAGAGTGCCACTTAGCAGACAGAAAAAAACCCAAATGTGTATGACTGACTGTACATTTTGAACTGAGTTATGATGTTCATGGACAGACTGCAATACTGCAAATCAACCACTGGTCCCTCTGTGGTGAGGATTTGCCAGGGATAAGGCAACCATGACTACTCTGGGCAACCTCTCCCAGCATCTCAACACCCTCACAGGAAAGAACTTCTTCCTTATACTGAATGTAAACCAACTCCCAGTTTAAAGCCATTCTCTCCCTTTTTCTATCATTATATGTCTTTGTAAAAAATTTTGATTTTGTGGAGCCAAAGATATGCAAATAGTAAAGCAATATACTTGGTAGATTATCTAATCAAGAACTTTTGTTTTGTAGGTATAAATGCACCAGCATAATTCTGTACAACACTGCATTAAAAATATCACTAAGTATTCAAAATAAATAAAATATACACCAAACATAATCAGCTTGAACAGTGAAATTTTGGCATCTATTAGTTATGATCTGCAAAACATAAAATTACTAGCCTCTGCATCTTGCCATGAAATGCATTTACCCTGTGCAGGAAACTGCTTTTTCTTACATAAACCAGATTATTAAAGACTACTATAAAATAAAGGCCTTGGAAACAAATACACGTTATTGCAATTAACCAACCAATTTATTACAAAATAGTCTGCAACACAGAGAAGTAAAAAATAGCCCTTCAAAACAACTCATTGACACAAGAGAAGTAAATCATTTTGTACAGAACATAATGATTCCTTTATCAAGAAGATGGGAATCATGGAACATAACCAAGTGAATTATTTCAAACAGCCTGTGAATTTACAAAATAAACCCCACAAACAAAAAACTTGAACAGGAAGGTATTAACAAAACTGTCTGCTCTTTTTGTCCTTCTATGGTATCGGAGAAACAGACATGTTANCAAAATAAACCCCACAAACAAAAAACTTGAACAGGAAGGTATTAACAAAACTGTCTGCTCTTTTTGTCCTTCTATGGTATTGGAGAAACAGTTAAAATTCTGAGTGAACTTGATTTTGGCCCACTCTACCAAAATCAGCTACAGAGAAGTCACCTAAAGACATAGCATTTATTTTCAAACCTGGGAAAATTATGAAATAAACCTCAATCAGTTAGTCCAGGATAGCTTTGAAATCTTGACAAAGAGACGGTTCTGTCACTGCCTGCAGTAGTGCCACAGTATCCTTTGGGATCTTCCTGATTAGCCACCTCTTACCTACCAAAATATCAGAAATAATTCATTACAACTGCAAATAAATATTAATTCTGGTTTAGGGAAAATGCTAATGAAGCAATGAAATAAATACTAGCTAAAACCAACTAAAAAGTTGAAACTCCTGGAATAAGGCGGCAAAAAAAGCTACAATAAAATATTCAGCTGTTCTTCCACACTTAAATCAGGCTAACAAATAAAAAGATTCAAAATTGTATGTGAAAATGTTAACAAAGAAAATCAAGAAGCAAATTCCGCCTACTTTCTCTTTTTGTGACTTTTTTTTGTTCAGATTTGAGAACTTCACTAAATTTTGAAAAGTATAAGCCCATTTGCTCAACAACTTTACCCACCAAATAAGGTCTTCTGTTAAACCAGTTACTTTGAAAGACTGAATGTCCCACCAACAGAAATACAGACAGTAAAAAGGACATTTCACAGATTAGGAAGAACATGGAAAATCCTAGCAACAATTCAAGTCTGTCACTAAACAGAGTTGGCAAAATTGTCAGTGGTGCAGAAAGCCAGAAGTACTCAATAAACATTTGCCCTGTATCTGGAAAGGAGACAGATGATGTATTTATATCTTATCAAGATAAGGAAAGACTTGCTCCTTTCCCCACTGGTAATAACAGGAGGGATGTTAAAACAATAACTGTGTTTTCAATACTTAACTCTGAAGAATGATGACAACTCATGACAAGTTCCTGATGTTGATATTTAATAGGTTTGGGAATAGTGGGAAGAACTTCCTCCCCAAAATCTATGAGCTTGATATTGATTCCCACGGAGAGTAATGGAAAGGCATGTGCAGGGACACAAGAGAAAACCACATTTATATCAATTCCTGTCAACAACATGATCTTATAGAGGTAATAGGTTTTATACAGCCAATACAAACTCCAAAATGACAACAAAAATTGCAGCTGTTAACACAGGGGCTTTTACCAGCCTTGTTTACCATCTCTGTGCTACAGATTACTGCAGCCTATAGAGATACTGAGCTAACTTCACAGGATCCCATCTGAAAGTCAGTGACTTCCCTGTCATGACTACTGACATCCATACTTGCTACCTGATTTTCAGAAGACAAAACTTAAAATACCATGTTTAGAATTAGCTCTGATATCTCTACATAATGTTTAGTTCTCTAGTAACCTTCTCTACAAGATGATGTTCTGATTACAATAACATTGCCCAGGACTAGGTCTGGTGTAGGGCAGACAAAACTAACCTGTAACTGCATAGAAAACTATCAATAGCTCTGTAGATGGATTTTAGTGCATACTCTAAGGATCAGGACACTTAGTATAGTACCAAATTCGGAAAAAAACCCAAAAATAAATACCATGTACAATCAGGGACTGAAAAACAGCTTTTATCTATGATTAGAGACCTTGGGGATATGGAGAGAATGATGCCCGTTCACACCAAGGGTATGCAAGTGACTCGTCACCACAAAATGTCTTCGCACAGCTCCACCAATTATTGGATCAACCCTTGCTGCACTGGTGCAACAGGACTAGGAGAAGTACTGCTAAGATTTCAGGTGGCTATAAACAAATGGAGAGACAGCATCTGAATTACTTAGAACCCAGTGATCTGTCAACCAATCACAGTGAAAGTTTCCATCTCAAAAGTTTCATAGTAAAGTCACAAGTCACAGCCTGCTTATTACTCAGGCAGCTGTTAAGCAAAGATTTCTGAAGCCTTGATCTCTCAGTAGTGTACTTGAAGTCTCAGGTATTTCCAAAAGAAACGGGACTCTGTAGATAAAAAGTGGGTTGTCTTAACACTATGGATGTGAAGAACAGATTCTGCCTCCAAGAAGGTAAGATTTATGAAAGAATAGCTGAAAATTACTCTTTACAAGAGAACATCACCACTGACTTTCTACAGACTTTTGGACTTTTCCTGCTCCACCTCCACAATACTCAGGAAGTACAATGTCAATGGGTTTCGGCTCCATACAGAAAGTCCATAGCTCTCAACAACGTGGCTGGCAATATCCCAACCATCAGTTTATTTCCCACAAAAGTGTAAGTGTCATCTTGATATACTCACACTGCACCACCAAAAATTGGTCTCTGCACTCAGGCATTGCTGCAAGCCTTTGACACGGGAAGGAAATGCTTCCTTCCAGAAGAAGGGCTGATTCCTTTTTGGGGTACTGCACCTCAGTGCAGCTATCAAAGGAAGCTTATAATACATTTCAAATAAAATTGGGGTTACTCTGGAATGAGACCCAAGAATTTCTTGGTCTGATATAACAAAACTGCCCAAGCAATGACTCATTCAGAGTGCAAATTACAGAGTCAGCATCAGGAGTCTGGCCATCATCACAACCCAAATTCATCAACAGTACTGGCTGCTTCAGGAAAACCTCTTGATGCCCACTTTTAATATCTTCAAACTGAAAATTCTATTAGTTAGGGGCTAGCCTGCAAGCAGACTGCACAACTTTTTAAGGAAAGAGCTCCCCAGGGGCCACGGACACCAACAGCTTCTTTCACCAAACCGAAGTGTCAGAAATACACCAATACCACAACGCCACAAGAATACACATGCATTGGAGCCAGTGCTTCTGCTTCCAAGTGACCCTGGTGACACTTTTTTTGGGTAAGAGTTTAAATTGTGGGAGGAGTTTACTTAGTTGCCAGTTAATCTACATTTTTTAAAATAGGAGCTTGAGCATTTGTATTTCATTTAGTTAAACCTGCTGAGAATACTTACATAATTAACACAGTCTTATTAAGCCTTCTGAACTGTGCAAGCTTACTGAGTGCCAAGCATCAGCTGTCCTGTGAGATTAAGGCTCTAGAAAATGCAGTGCTGAAAAACATTTTAATCTGCCTACTTACACTTAGCAAATTTGAAAAAAAATCAGAAAGATCGTTAACGTGTGGAGAACAACATTTTAGGATTAGAAAACTTTAAAAATCCCTTAGTTTCTAAGTTGTATTACAATTAACCATGGACAAAACTGTAAAAATAGCTGAATACTTACAGACTTTTAAGGATGTAAGCAGACATTTGTAAACAGCTTCGTGATTTGACAGTTTGACAATGAAGGCATGGTAGCAGAGCCATTCTGCTACCTGAATAGGGAATATGCCAGATCCACCTTTGTTACCCTCAGTAATCCCTAGAGATAGAAAAGCAAAATAATGTAACTGAAAATGATGAGCATTAAGAAGCATGTCTGGTCTCTCCTCTTTTTCCACAAAAATCATCCCAGGATTTTTTACTAGAAGTCAGTGAAGTCTTGTACATCAGTAGAAAACTAAAAACTAGTGCCTGAAACACAACCTTCAGAAAACTGAGTTTAAGAAGAAAAATGATTGTGATTCTTATCATGCACTTCACAATATTCATTCCTGATCTTTATTCCAAAATTACACCATCGGATGCACTCAAGATGTTCTACTTGTCTAAAAAAAAAAAACCCAAACAAATCCAAACCCACTCCTTCATTGCCATTAACATCCTATACCTGCATTTATTGTTTTCAGGATAGCATAGCAGCATGATGCCGTCTGAGAGATAATCCTTAGGAAGAAATGAGGATTTTTTCTAACTTGCTGGTTGAATGGAAATTGGAGAACACAGGCATGGAACCTATTCACAAAAACAGCCTATTTAATCAAAAGTCATTTGCAATTTCAAGTGAAACTATGACTACATAGCTTAGGCACTACACAACATTTAAAAGCACACGACAGTCTTTAGCTGTATCAACACTGCTACTGCATGACACCTCTCCCATATATATACATTCCTGGAATGTCAGACATATATGATGTTTATTTCTAAATTTATACTCAAAGAAGATCTTTGAAGCCATCTGCCTTGGTAAAAGACTTCTCCTCTGAGGACAGCATAACTATGTTATGGGTAGGGAAAATTAAACCACCCATCATCACCAATTCCATATCACAGACCATGCCACCAGAGAACACCCACATGAGAGAGCATGAGAAGAAAAATCACAGCAAATCCCCACAATAAGTTCTGTTCAGGTATGAAGGAAACAGACTTCCAAATGATTCCACAGACCAGGATACTCACTCATTTGCCTATCTGGAAGCCAACTCTATAGAAATTATTTTTATTGTATGCTGCCTTACACCTGTCTGAAATTACTGTAAAACTGCTGACTTTTTTTTACCTTCAGACTCTGGCATTATAATCCTGCTTATGCTGAAGATAGCCAATTACAATGTTGATGTTTGATTAATCAACAAAGTATATACTTGTTTATTAAATTAACCCAGCACATTGCAATCATTGAAAAAATATGTGACATATTCAATATTCAAAGGATAGATCCAAGTATCATGCTGCATTACAGGTATTTGGCAGAATTAACCTGACATGCAGTTATCATGGTGGACAGTCTTTTAAATAACATATAAAGGCCACTGTTAGAATGTTACCACAAAACCAAAGAGAAGTAACTAAGTGATTATTTCTATGAGAGAAAAATCTTAAATCATTCACAACACAAAAGTTTAAGAGCTGGACACATCACTGGACACATCACACTTACATAGGTAAACCCAGCTACACTCCTTGGACAAAGAATACAGCTTGAATGTGGACCAAGATGAATTTAAGAACAAAACCAAAATGTCCCTTTGTAACAAGCGTGAGCATAGCAAAAGAGCAACATCTGATCTCTGTGAAGAACATCTTGCACATTTTCTGGGTTAAAACAACGGAAATCCAGTTACTTGCTGCTGCCAATCATTCAAAGTTTTCAATTTACATAGTTTAGTATTTTCTTCCAACTTGCTTATCAGTTTCAATTTCTTTCCCTTATCTTTGTTAAAAACATTCCCTTCCTCTGCTGATCAAGCCCAGATCACAAATGCCAAGATATTACCAGCTGAGGAGCAATCAAAACATTATCAGCAATAAGAAACTACAATTAACTTGGTAGAATGAAATCTCACTTTACCTAAAGTTATACTGGTCAAAGTTCTGTATGACTTCAACAGATACAAAGTTCTAAATATAAACCAGCTAATATTTAAATGATCTAAATATAGAATGGTTAATAACGCTTGTTGCCATACTTCAGGAGCAAAACAGACTGGTTATCTTGGGGTCAGCTGTCAAAACCAAGACACTGAAAATCCATTTGGTGAAGTATCACTTAAACACAGACATCTGATACAACCCTGCATCCTAAACCTATTACTTAGTATTACTTAAGAACAGCTTTGAAACAAGAATAACTTGACCTCCTACTGACATTTATTACTGCACACACTGCACATATATACATACACACTGCACACATGGTACACTTTTTTTCTATTTCACAGCTCCTCCATGTGTCAAGAAAGAGTAATGAAATACTGACACTTACTTCAGAAGACAGTGACCTACCTGTAAGCCTGGAGTAAAAATATTTTGTAGATGTTAATGAGAACTGTTCTAAGGCTGTTGATCTAGAACAGAACAGAAACAGAGCTATAAGAATATTTTAGTGTCATCATAGGAGTTGTTAAATATCCAGACAAAAAACATTTTATGCTAAACTTTAAAGATTTCTTTTATGCAACTAAATTAACAATGTTGTGAAGGATTATTTTTGGAACCCTAAGTTTTATTTCATGTCAATATTTCCAGATTATGTGGATTTCCTCTCAAAATAAACTTTTATGTTAGAACTCAAAGCAGTTTTAATGCCCTTCATCACTAATCACAATATTGCCAAACATCCATTTTCACATTCCCACCTGTAAATCAAGAAATAAACTATGACATTTCAGTTTAAGGACTGCATTCAATTTGTATTTCATGTTTTTCCCAGCTGTTATACTTGAATTGTAGGAAAGACTTGATCTGATAGAAGTACAGGTGTAACTAGAAAAAAAAAAGTAAAAAAAGTAGTTAAACTCCATGGGCTAACAGACTAAATTAAATTCTGTAAAGTAAGCCTCATTTAACTTTCCATATTACAGAGATTTCCTGCTAATCAATGAGTCAGTAGCTAAAAGATGACCATAATTAAATTCAATGTTGAAAGAGACTAGACCCTGTGGCATCAAGGGTATTAGCTAAGGGCTGACTTCAATACTTCAAGGCTGAAAAATTCACCCTGCTAAAAAAAGCTGAATCAATACCCTTAAAAACACACTAAATGTATTTCTTAAACACATTGTCTAGCCAGAACATTATTAATTACTCCAGTGACAATCATCTATATCTATGATCCACGCAATGCAGGAGCTTAGGCTCAAAGCCACCCTAGTTACTGGAACAACCCTGATATTTCAGCTACTTAAGCTTATCAAAAGCAAAGCCTTGAAACAAACACTGTGGTGCGCTTGGCAGTGCTGGGTTAATGGTTGGACTCAGTCTTAAAAGGTCTTTTCCAACATAAACAATCCTATGATTTTATGATTCTGATTAGTGTCTCCCAGACCAGTAGCATCAATACCCTTTTCAACAAATGGTTTCTTTCAAGAACTCAGCTAGGGAATAAATCTTTGGCTGTTGATTTTGGTCTTTGCTATGGGAAACCATGTCATATAAAATCCTTTCCTAAAATGACCAAACTTTTCTGTTTAGGAAGACAACCGAAGAACTTTACCACCCAATCAATAGATAACCTCCTCCTAATTTTCCACTCAAATGCTTAAGGGCTGTTTATACTAAAAATGGTCAATAATGAAGCAATATTATCCTTGAGTTTAAACAGTTCTTTCTTTTTGATCTTTGGCAAATATTTAATGCCATCTCTAGTAGTCCATGTAAAGGATCAACAGAACTTTTCAGTAGGATACATTACCCTGCCCTGAGTTCTATGCCACTTAAGACAGTTTTGTGTAAATGGTCAAGGTTGCTAGTTTAAAAAGAAGTTCTCTTCCTCACACATTCTTTCCCATCTGAAGTGTACTGGAGGGAACAGCTCTGATGTTGAAAGGATTGCTAGTCCCTCTGATCTAAACCAAATTAATCCAAATCTGTTTTGCAATTAATTCAACTACACCATTCCCAACACACCCTTGTGCTTCTCCCACTGTGCACAAGATACTGCAAAGCTGACACTGGAGTGTACAACTCTATTTACCTGGAGTAATCGCAGTAAACCTCGAGGGTTTTTATATCTAATAACAAACCACACCATGGGATCAAACGACAATCTGGCAGCTGTTTAAATTTGGAACATCCTGGGATATCATCAACAGGAAAATTCACCACTGTCTTATTTGGGTTTATTAAAAGGCCGTACTCAGGAATACCTGTTGTTAGAGTCCTAAAACAGATATATAAACAGTTAGGCTAAGCACCCCCCCCAGCAAAGCAGACAAAAACAGGCATCGTGCTGCAAGACACAAGATCTTGAACAAAAGGGCAGAAATCAAAGAATAAAGGAAACCACAGCCAAGGTTAAGGAACACAGCTAGAAATAAAGGAAGTGAAGACATTAGAGATACATAAATACATAAAATAAGCTCCAGGGAAAATGGAGAAAAAATTTTACAGACCAATGCAAATTGAGCACATCAGCCATGCAATACTTGAGACACACTGTATGAACCACACTCACAGAAACCTCTGGAATAAAAATCACTCAAAAAAGACAGGTGACAAGTTACTGTTTTTGGAAGTTAACAAAATCAAGGAGAATTCATATAAGAGGAACCTCTCTTATCTGGTGAAAAGTTTTGAACTTTGAGGGGAACATTTTCCCTGAGAATGTTTTCACTGCCAGAATGTCTGCTGATTACCTGCTACATACAGGATCAGCAGTGTCATGGACAAGGAACAGCTTGTCTTACTTGGTAATGTACTCATGTGCAGGCTTCATCCTCTTAAAGAGAGGAAGAGGTAGGCTCTTCCTGGAGAGTCATAGTCATAATGCTATCTCCTCAAAACTAATTTATTGAGTCCCCTATTGAATCTAGTATTAGAACTAATGTAGTTCTAATACTACATTACTGGTAAAAAATGGTACTGGTACTACTCCACTTGTGGCAGAGAGCTCATAGGATCTGATCTGTAAACAGTTCTGGAAATCTCTCACAGAAAAGGCCACTTCTCTACAAAAAATCAACACAGCTGATACAGAAGCTGATACAGAACAAAGATGCAGACAACTTCTCAGGGCCAGAAGGACTGCAATATCTGCACTGCTTCTCAAGTGACACTACGCTGAAAAGATGTTATAAGAGATTAATAGCTTGAGGCCCTCAATGTTAGTTTGATTTATCATTTCCAGAACTGTAAATCTACAGATACCTAGAAATTTATAAGGATATGATAAGGAAATGAGGACAAATGAAGTCTTCAAAATACACTACCACTATTTCATACAATTTATACTTCAAATTGTACTTAATTGATTGTTGCATCACCTTTCAGGCTCACAACAGAGCAGCATCTTTCTGACTACTGCAAAGCACGATGCAACTCACTACATTGCAGATGCAAAGCTTTTCTTCAAGACCTGTCCTTGAGATCCTTTAAATTGATTTTGGCATCAGCAGAACTCCCCTAGGACTGACTGTACACTCTTATCCGCAGCAACCAGGAGCTTCTGGGATTCAATTTTTAAAGAAAAGGTAGTTCTGAAGCACAATAAAGAATTACTGTTTTAAAATTTCTGTGTGAACTGGTGTGAACTGCATACTATAGGTATCTTCAGATACTCATCATGTAACATGGAATGTTAACGACCAGAAAATTCTTAGCAATATTGGATCAGACCAGAGCTGCATTCTTTCCCGGGGAACAGCAAGCAACATGAGTGCCCAATAAAAACATTTTGAGAATGTAAATAAGACATTTTAAAAAATTTGAGAGAAAATTGTTTTAAAAGACAACTGTCAGCTGCTTTGGTTAGACTGCAATACTAGTTTTTGCTTGAAGCTCCACCAAGGTTAAAAGGTAGGTCCCTAATTCAAACTCAAGCAGGAATTGCCCACCATGTGAACTGCAACAGATTGTTAACTGGCTAGCATGAAGGCAGTTTTAAGATGCTTCCAAAGCACAGGCTACTGCCAAGGACTCCAAAACAGTCCTCGATTATTACCTCAAAAAACAAATGCACCTATGTGCCTAAAGATGAAAAAGAATTACATAAAAGGTAATAATGCCTACTACTTTGAAGACTACATCTGTAATAGCATACCTTAGAAAAGCTCTTGCCTTCATTAAATGTGGTGTAAGCAGCAAAAAATCATCAATGAGACGTATTAGGACTCTGTAATCAAGAAGAAACCAATGTTAGATTTTTGAATATGTAATCCTTTCAAAGTTTTTTCAGGCACTTCAGAGCAATAATGTGCCTGCCTATTTTAATTCACAAGATGGTAGAGGCTGATATGAACTCCAAACTGAGGCTCATTAACAAATTCTCAGTTTTGCTTCTTTCCTAAACATAAATGAAAAAATTAAATAAAATAAAAAAGCAATGAGACTGGCTAGATGAAACATGAAGGAATTTACAACACACAAACTATTTCATAGTGGCTTCCCTAAATATAGGGGTTTACACTTTTCCAAGGGAGAATGTGCAGTATCTTTCTCTATAAGACAAGGAAAAGAGGGGCCAGACCAGGTACACGAGTAGATTCTTCATGGGCTCCAACTCTGTCTTTATTTACCATGTAATACCTTGTTTATGAAGCTATAGCTTGAATGTAAAACAAAAAACCATCTACCATTGGAAAGGCCAAAATTTCCTAACAGAATTCAGACCCCAAGCATGCCTTTATTTTTCTGGTAAATCCTGTCAAGCTGATCACAAAGAAGTAGCTCTGGAGATGATGATGTACAGTCTCATCTTCAAAGCATGGGTACTGCCATCACTATGACCAGATCAGCTGCACCTTGGCCCAGCCAAGTCAATAACTACCTTATTCTTCTGACTTAAAGGACAAATTAAATTATTGAGATCATTCAACAGACACCTAAGTAACATTCTAAAATCTGCTTTACATAAAGACAGTTGCTACAATAAACAATGCATTCTTCTGAATCAGTTTAATAATTTCCATTTTGTAAACAATACCTTTGAAAGCAACAGACAGCTTTTCATACTCACATCAGAGCATCCTCAAGCCTGTAAGAACTACTACTTTTGTAGGGAAATGTTTAAAATTCTTACACCCCTTACCCCCAGCAAAGCCCCCCAAGAAGAGACACCAGACAGATGCACTTATCTGGAGTATTCCCACAGTTCTTTCATTTTTTGGGGAAGAATTCACAGAAATTAAGGGAGACATCTGAACACAAGTTTCAGGATACAGCTCATGACTAAACACCCTAATCCAGGATTCAGTTGGGGATCTGCTCATACAAAGGTAAAAGGAGCCTCAAAATGTTTACATCTAATAAAGAGGTAAAGTTTTTATCAGGGTAGCTTTCTGTTGAGCTCCTAAGGAGCAAGCACAGGGCACAAAGACTGAGAAGATTTACCAAAAATCACACAGGGCTTCAAACAAGAACCAACACACCCCATAAAAAATTTGCCATAAAGCTCTGACCTTGATGAAACATAAAGATTTATCAACAGTGGATTAGAAAGCCCTCGGGCAGAAGCCTGGAGTATCAGAAAGTCTGTAACATACATCTGATCTTGTCTGAGGTGAAAAGACCACAGATGATGTGTGAATGAGTGAGGCATAGCCATAAACTTCTCAGAATTACAAAAGCAGTTTGTAACACTCCTTACAGCATCCCTAAATATGGTGCTCTTTCTATGAATAAATCTCCTATCAAAGATATAGGAAAGCTTCTCTGCATTCTCTTCTCCATCTTGTAACAGGGAAATTCTCTCAAAAAAACCCCACAATTTCACTGAAGCTGCAGAGATGTTTGTGTGCATCACACTCCTAATGAAGTTGGAAATCCTTGAAATTCAAAACTAAACATCAGAGAAAACGACTAATGCATATACTACATCTTAGGAATTACTGTAACAGAGCACAGAACAAAGCATCCATACCCATCCTGCTTTATTCCAGAGAGTAATTTGTTTTCCATATCTCCATAGAATAAGCTGCAAAGTAAGGTTGACAAAATGGAGCCCTGAGGAATTCCACAGCACTGTAAGTAGTACCTACCAAAGAATAAAAGAAAACAAAACAAAAAAAAATCAAAACAGGCAACAACATCGTAACAGCTATTAAATATTTTTTTCCAAGCGTAAGAAATATGCTATATGCTCGCCAGTTAGCCTGATTTAAATTTTCTGCTCTTTCTTCTAAGAATCTACATAGAGATCTAGACGTTTTAACTTTAACAGTGAAAAAAAACCCACTAATACACACACTCCTTTCGTATTAACAAACTCCAGGAGACAACTGCCATTAAATGAAAGAAATTGCATAACTGATCTCAAACCACAAGGCCTCATTCTGCTGCAGACACATCCTTCATTGAAGTTTTTTTAATTCTTTATGTTGCATCATACTGTGACAGCTTCAAGAGAAGAGTTCTTATACACAAAACAAAGTGAACTGGGAGAATTTTCTATGCTGGCATCAACCAAATGGGTATGGCTCACAAAACCCAAAGGAATTATTTACACAACACTTCTTTGAAGCAGTGAGATACTATAACATCCATTTCACCACTATTAAATGAATGACTTAGTGAATCTGAAGAGAATAAATTCAGGCCACATACTACTTTTGACCACTGTTCCTACCTGTATTTTCAGTGACCAGAAAATACTCCTTGCGGTAAGTTTATTTTCTTACAGACTTTTGTTAAATGTATCAAATGGTATTAAAAGATTCCTTAGAGGTCCCCAGCTCAGTAATCAGCATTTTTCTCAAAACATCAAATTAATGTAGACTGTGATTTTTTAAATGAGAATAAGAGTCTATTTATTTACTAAACATATGGGGGTTTGTTTGGACAAACAAAAACAAGCTACTTAAAAGGGGTAGGTTCATTTCAGGACAAACAGTATTTTTTCAGTCAAGTTGTGACTGAATTTGAAAGAAGCTGGTTTTGTCAGGGTGTACTTTCTCAGAAACCACTAAAATTCCATGAAACATACTCATGTTGGTTAGTCATTATTAAAGTATGCCACAAGAGCATTCCTATGATCCTGCCAAAGGGAGCATAAGCATCAATGCTAGAAAAAAATATAAACATGCTCCTATGCGACTCCTTAAGAGCATTTCTCACTCTCCCTCAATACTGTGAGGATTCTAAAATAAGTATTCTAAAACAAAGGTATTTTTTCCAGATCATTCATTCTAATGCAAATCACTCTGAATTTACAAATAGCAATCATGTAAGTACTCCCTTTTTTAGACATGGTACACATTTGCCATCTAGAGGTAAAGATAAGTACCAAGCCAGTATCTCTACCAACACAAGAAGAAATCTGCATTACTACCTCCTGTAACATCTGATTCTTAATTCTGGAGTTGCCAATAATTTAAATTCCTATTGCTACTGCCTTTTATTTTTATTGCAACTTGCCAAACAGTAAACCACTGCACTACAGGNTACATCAGGTCTTAAGGGGGGAAGATTGGGGCTGGGTCCCAAGTGTCCTCCAACCGATTCCTCAGGGGTTATCTTAACATTTAAATCTTGGGTCACCTCAGCCAATCTCCTCGAGGTGTGGGGGGATTCTCTGATTCAGGGCCTATCACCTTAGGCCAACTCAGGTAACTTTCTGGTCTGGGGGAGGGCCGTCTGCTCAGGGGAGGTGGGCTAGGAAAGGTTACAACCACGTACAAAATTACAGGGGTACAAGGAACAAACCATTGAAACAAAGTTAAATACAAAGCACACCACTACATACAGGGAAATGACTAACAAGGTTTTTGCATGATTGCTTCCATGTTACTCTTGTTTTTGCTCACCACTATGGATCCCATCATTTTAAAGTACATTCCTTTTGAGCTATACTTGCAGTTTTAAAGGAAGGTTATTCCATATTCAGTGGAATAATACATTATGAAGGTTATTCCATATTCTATGGAATAATGCATTGTAAATAGTTAACATCATCCAGGTAGGGAAGAAAAATTTTATTCAATATAAAGTTGACTCCAAACTCTTCATGCTTTTTTGGGGCTTCAACTGATAGACAAATTTCTCATTATTATGAAATAAAAAAAATCTTTAAAAGACAGCTATCAAAAGTCCTCAGAGTCAATTAAAGGTATCCTCTTAACAGAAAACAAACCAACAAACCAAGCATGCTATGTAAAGAATAATTTCTTTTTTACCTGTTCCTGATCTTCAGGATGCTGCTATGTATCATTTGAAGGAAAAAATTAAACAGGCTGGAACTTGTCTCATGGAAAGTCAAGCTCTAGAAATATGACAAAACAAAACAAGATTTGAAATGAAAAATACACTATAAAACTTTGAAGATACACAGAAATCTTTAAAAATGTAGACTGTAGCAGCTCAAATCCCTAAGTGAAAAGACAAACCTAAACCCAAGATCTGAACATACATACTAAATTGCATACATCCAACAAGTTAATTTTTGTTGGATGCTGGAGTTTGTTTTTCTTTGTTTTGTGTTAGGAGAAATCAAATATAACATTTAAACCCACTTTTTAAAGTGCTGGCATAATATACTGGATTATTACAATGCATAAGACCTTGTTCTTTTGGCCACTGTCTGTCCTGTAGGACAATTTCTGTACATCACGATCTTTATGATTTCCAAAGTCTTGATACACTCACTTGCCCATTCTGCTGCAAAACACACACTCCTGCAGGTATTACCAACACTTCCATGCATTGCTGTCCAGCCAATATTCATGGAACATTTTGTTAAAAATTATAATATAAAAAATCCATTTACAACAATTTAAATACCCTTAACAATGACTTAATTCAAATTAAAATAAAATTACTTACTACTTTCATAGATTAGACAGCAGTCAAATGCACTCAGCTTTTGATAGAGCCATGCAAGATCATGGTACTTGCATTGAAAAGATAATGGGATGTACCAGTGGTACAGACACCCAGCCTGATATGACACTTTTCTCAAAACACTTTGTTCTTTTAAGATAATGACACACACATTGTTTTCAAAAGTAAAATATTTTTAAATAGAACGCTGCTGCTCATGCAATTCCTAGCATAGTTTTCTAAGTCTGAAAAAGATAACAAAATGTACTTATACATCAGAGATCCAGCTAGTTTCCATTTTCATCCAGGTACTCATTAGACTTTCTTATTTTTGTAGGATCCTGGAATTGTACACCAGACACACCACATATTATACTCCTATGTCCACAGACACAAGATCATTTCACTTGTATATTAGAAATCATATTTTGCCAACCTTGTCATTTTCCACTGCCAGGTTCAGAGAAGAAAAATTTAAAGAGGAATTTCTAGCCTGAAGGAACATACCTGACTGCTCATTTGATGTTCAGGAAATCTTGTAGGTTGTTATTGTGGAACACTATGATTCCAAGCAAGGGAATGCATAAAGAAACTGTCTGAGCCTATCACCTACTCCTACGCCTTTGTCATGCTCCTTGCACAAAAGGAATTCTTGAGAACAAACACTTGTATCACAAGAATTAAACCAGAAGAATGCTTGCTTCTTGCAACAAAGCATCAGTTGGAGTAAATTTAAAATACATGTAATTTTTAACCATACTTTAATTCACTGGAAGCAAGAAATCTCTTTAAACAAGAACTTAACAGTTGATCTTGTTTGCATTGCACTTAACTCCCCTAAAGAAGAATTCATTCTCATCAATCTTGACAGGTAGTCATTAAAATCAGCATGCTTTATTTTTAATTAGGCATAAAACAAGATCTTAAAAGAAAAGAAAACAAAAAAAAAAAGCTGGGAATTTACTAGTACAAATGCCCCNCTAGAAGGACTTTTTGTCAGATTTCTTGCCTGGCGCACTCCTCCCACTGAACACTCGGAGCCTGTTACAAACATCAAAGAAGGGATGACAAGTCTATCTACAGAAGGTGCTGGTAACCTAGATGAGAAGTAATGTCACCACATAATACGTATATATAAGTAAAAAATCCCAATCTTCATCTAATTCTTCAGTGGCTTTCTTTTTCATTTGAAAAGAAGCCTCACAATACTTACCTGTTCAACTACTATTGCATTTTGCAATGAGGCATTCTTCTGAAGCTGGGACACAAACTGCTTCATGTCTGGCATAAAGTCCTTGAAAGTAGAAACCTGTATAATTGTTTAAATTGTAAAGAAATGAATTATAAATTCAATAGAAAATTCAATAATTGACTCTTCTATTCAGCGGCGGTCAAAGGACCAGCTTTATTGAGTTATTCTAATCCAACAATTCTTCTACAATTAAAATGAAATGTCTCACCCATAAATCTCTATTTCCACAACACATTTATCTTTGTTTTTGCTAAGAGTGAGCAAAAACTTTAAAAGGTATGGACTAAAAACAAGCTTTTCTATCCCTGGAAAAATATATAACAGTATTAAAAAAAAGGTTTATTAAGTACTTAACCAATTCAAATTGTGACTAAAGAAAGGTATAAAGGGAAGATTTTCCTTGGAACAAAATGTTTGCAACAGTAAACAGAAGAAATCAGGAAGTCATACATGTCTCTTATAGAGCCTCTTGGCTTGTCCACTTGGGGTGATCATAATCACAGCATAGCGCCGTATGCAGTACACGGTTCTCTTCTCAGGCTTCAGGACACGCGAAATCACCTCCACAAGTTTATTGTGAGGAATGGTATCATAAGCCCTGGACACATCAGCCTGAAATAGAAGAAATATCTTCCACTACATATCCAGCATTAACACTGTAATCATTGTAGTAGTATAGAAGAAGTATTGCTGTAGTAGCTAAGCAAGGCTGAAGGATAGATCACATGGGAGTAAAATTACTGCATCATTCAGGTCAAATTTGTGACTAAATGAAAACTCCCTGCTTATCTGAAAGATCTTTCCTTGCTCGAGTATCCCCTCAGAAAGGAATATCCAAAACACCAGTTTTAACCCAATTCTTATTCTTAACAGAAAATTATACCATATACAACCTTAAATCAAACACTGAACCTCCAATCATTTAAGTTAATAGCTGGTATTTTTATGTTTAAATATTTTAAGAAACTTGTCCCACCATATGGCCATGGAGATGAAATCTTAGACTTTTGGAAACCTATGTATTTTACCTTTCCCTTCCTTCTGTTTTCATATTGGAAACCTACCTCTGCTTTTACTTGTCACAGTAAAACCAGAATTTTCTGTAAAAGCAACAATCTCAGGATTATTTTAACACAAATTACATCAATGACACGACCCTTTGGCTTGAAAGATAACAAGACAAAATTATGAGAGTTATTTCAGGGCAGGATGACAAGCAACATATGAGAGATGAGAAAAGAGCTCCCCAGTAACACACACAAATCTGTGTAATTTACATATTTCTATACACATTGCTCCAATTCAGAGCTATGAATTGAAATCAAACACAAAATGTTGCCTGCTAGACAGAACTGGCAAAAGCGTGAAGATGAAGAACAAACTCCTTTAAATAGTGGGCTACCACAAGCACTGATTTTTTCAAAGTGGGAGAAGAAACTTCTTGGAAACACACCAACCAGAAGTCATGCGTTCATTTTCAACAGAAACTAATGATACTGAGATAGAAGAGACAAATTTTTTAAGAGACACTAAATTTATTCAAACGTACATAGAACATTTTTTCTGTTTTTCATATGGCTCAAAAAGCTATCTGAGCTTCCATCTTTCTCCAACTTTTATACCCAGCTAAATGTTAACGACAAAAAATTCAGTGCATGCATAGAAGCAGGAGCTTCTGCCCAACAGAAAGATGGACAGAAAAACACCCAAGCAAAGGAAGCTCTACTGCAGGGACACACATCCACAAAAAGCAATTAACACTTCCATCAAAAAACTAACCAGAGTCTGAAAGGTATGCACAAAATTTTATTCAGAAAAAAACAATAATTATGCAGTCAGATTACAGCTAATACAGCTATAAAAGTATCTACATAAGCTGGTTTTGAAAAGCTAGTTTGAATATGTAATTAAAAATACATACCTTTACACAGTAGAAATGAGGAATTTCACCACCAGATTCAAGAATCTTTGTAACAAACTGCTTCCATGTCTTGTAGATATCATCTTTCCCAAACACTGAAGAGCCTATAAAACTGGGATTTATGGTCCGTTCATAATTTAACACACTAAACAGGTTTTTTAGTTGAGTGTTGCAATGATTTATCTAAAGAGACCAAAGAGAATCACCTTAAATTATACTGAAACACATTAAATTCTTTGCAATACAAAGATTACGAATTTACATGAGTTTTGAGATTAAATTTACACATTTACTATATTATTTTGTTCAACTGAAGCTTTCAGAAAGCCTGAATATCACTGCAGTAACTACTTCAAAGTGACAAAACAGTCTCAGATTTTTTTTTTTTTTGGTACAGTTAAATCCTATGGAAAATGTGTTTGCTCTTATCCTTGACTCTTGGAAATCAAGGTGTCATAGTTACAGTGATAAACAGATGAATGCCAGCAAATAAAACCACTGTTGATCTGAAAATAACTTCTTAAATATCATTTATTCTCTCTGCTGGAAATAATGACAGCAACAAGAACAGCAAAGAGAAGGTGTGCCCTGAGATTTTATACTAACTCCAGCTGCACCATCAGCTGGGCCTCTGGAGGTACTTAATTCAAGTAATTGAGCAAAGATATAACTCAGCTGTGGGGATAGTCAAGTACATCAGAGCAGCACTGAAGTCGTGCAGGTTGATCAGCTCTGTAAACACCATAATGTGGAATATTACCTGAACTAACACTTCACAGTTCAGAAGAGCTTTTAGCTGATGCTCTTTTCACTTGGTCTGGGATCACATGGCATGAACAGGTAGTGCTAAGAAGCTCTTGACATCTCACCCATTTGGGGAACATTCAATCTTGTGAATAAGACTCAGCCTTAAGGAAAAGCAACTAATGCAGCCACACAAGATAGTGAAACTGGGCTGCCACTATGTCTTCTGGTTAACTGCCCTGTTAAATAGATTATTCTGCACACTGGGTGTTCTGTCTCTGTTCCCACAATGCAATTACTCTCAGCTTCCTTCCTATCTCTCTGTGCTTGCTCCAGCTTCCTTGCCCTTCCTTAGACCCTCTTCTTTAATATACTCAGCTTACCACTGTTCACTGGCTCCACAGGCAACTTCACAGATCAACATGCACCATCAGTATCCAGGCAAATCCCAACAGGCCAGACTCACCCGTATAAAAAAAACCGGATTACCTTACAAGCCATGTCATTCTGTTGGGCTCACTGCCTTAAGATAGGTTTGCCAACAGAAATTTGTGATTCTGGAACTGGAGGCTTGTGGTAACTAAGCATTGGAAAGGGAGAAGCTAAGCTGCAACAGACCCATTCAGACATTCTGATCAGAATGTTACAGTCCACCACGTTAAAACTGGTTTTATGTAACAACAATCCTTACTCCATTCATTAGTTACCTACATCAAATGCACATAAAACAATGAAGTAAATAAAAACCTTTTTTTCTCTGCTTTCCTTGCTGAGTGCTCGTGGTTCAACAACACCGCTCGTTTTTACTATGGGTCTTAACCCATTTGGTTTGGGAATAAACCGGATCTTTGATGCCATAGGAACATTTTTTTTGCGATGGATATTTTCAATCTCTTCTGAAGACAGAGGCCGTAGCTGTACTTTGACAAAATGGTTTCTAAAATACAAATATACACTTAGTGTAAGCAATGGGAAAGGCAGAGAACAAAAACATTTAGTGTCTTTATGATAAATAAAGCCAAATATTTTTCTAAGATAATAAAAATACTAATCTCTACAGAAAGTGACCTGAAATTCTGAATTTCAGAACAATATCACAGTATCTTAATGACAACGTAATACAATAAAAGTCCACACATTTTTGCTTGATGTAAATAAAACCCCCTCTTAACACAAATTAAAATTCAAGCACAGATTAATGGAATACATCTGAACATTATGAAATATGTTTTATGCAAGAAACAAGAAGTTGGATACTGCTCGTGGTTTCAGAAGTTTGAAAGGCATTAACAAAGTTGAAAAGAATCTTCTGAAAACTATTCTAAGAGAGCTCCTGGGAAGAACTTACAAACTGTAATGGCTGTTCTACTCCCAACAGTTAGGGGATCTACCACTTATTAGGAGTTATAGTTAATTCAGGTGCTAGGATACACAGACAGCGTAAGGGCTTTAGGTATCCAGGACTTTGACAAGCAGGTATCAGTTGAAGAGAACAGCAGAAAAGAATGAAGAACCAAAGGTGCCCAAGTCACAGGTTCTGAGCTTCCCAAGTTCACCTTAATGGGAAATGTGTTTTCTCTCTGACCAAACCATCCCCCCGCTCAGGATTTACAGTTCCATGAAGCTTGATCAAAATCAATACTTTTCCATACAATGAATCAGGAAATGGTGGTGGAGCAAAAGCTCTTGTTTTTACTTAAGATGCAGAGTTAAAGCACTCTACCTGCAACATAAAAGACCTGGATAAATCTGCACTGCTTATATTGTTCAGATAGACAAAATGTGCCCTACAGACTAATGGTTATGATACTACCCAGGGAAGTAAGTGAGGTAATTCAAGTCCTCACAAAAGACAGGACACCAATCTAAATTTGCAAGAAGACTTCTTACATCCCATACAATCCAACAGGCTGGTTTAGCAAAAGGATCACACTATCACAAAAGGCAGCAGGTGAATGGTGGAAACCTAGTAAAGATGCTCTAGGAAACTCCTGAGAAGCCAAGAATGCCGGTAAGGGAGGCACACAAGTATTTCTTTTCTATGCCTATACAACTCAAATACAAGCTCAGGATCCACCTGCTTGGGACTCTTGGGCTCTGAGAGATATAGTGCATAACACCTAGAAGGTATAGGGGCACACAGGGCCAGTGAGATGAACTACTGAAAAAAGAGTTTTGAGGATTTATATTCAAAATTTCAAATGAAATTCCTGGTACAGATGCTGCCCAAAGGAAAGAAGAAATGATTGTTTTTCCACACCAGTATTTGTTGTAGAATTACATTCTTTGCTGAACACAACATCTATTAGATAGCTAACCAGGACAAAACAAGTAACACCAGTTCAACAGAAACAACTTAATGATCAAATATTCACCCCTTTACAGCTCACATTCAAGACTGGAAGGAAAAAAAAAACAAAACCAAAAAACAATGAACCTCTATCACTATAATAAAAAATATGGCTTCCTTTGAAAGTGAAGACAAAGGCCAGTTATTGGCAGATCTTCACTACTACCTGTGGCCAGCTGGACACCATTATGCCTGCAGCAACATTCATTACTTATTTCACAGCATTTACAGCAGCACTGATGATTTTAAATGTGCACTAATTTAGCAGCCATGCTGCTCTCACTGGCACTCACAATGCTGTAAAGCACTGAAACTTGAAGGAAGTCTTTTGACAGCACAATCTGATGGGGAAGATTCAGAATTTCTGCAGCGTTTTTAATCCTTGGCAGCCACTCTGTGTGGCAAGGACAAGGAGGGCATGAGTTTTAGAAAAACAGGTGCTGTCACCATAACACTTCATTATTTTTAACACATAACTTTACATTCTACAGGCTATTTAACTTGAAGCAACTGTATCACAAAAGGTTGAATTTTTCTTAGCAAATTCTGCTTTTAATTTGGAGAATGACGTTTGGTACAGCTTCAAAAATTAATACAAAGCTGTCTGTGTACAATGACAGCACACTCTGATCTCCACCAATACAGCAAGGCTAATATAGAGATCCAGGGCCCCTCTCAGAACCGTGCTCTATATCCTTGAGTGGGATTCTGCCCAGGATGATCTACTCAAAAGGACAGTCCTTTAAGATGAGATTTACTCATTTACTTTAATGGCAAGGCAGTCGACGCAAAGGTAAACTCACAAGTAAGGTCCAGGTCCACTCAGTCCAGCCTGTTCCATTCATTCTCTTCCTCCAAAGGAGGATGCAGAACTCAACAAGAATCAGTGGCTACTGATGCCTTCCTGTGAACCAGCTCAGAGCAACTGTCTTGAGCAGCTCCAGCTGAGGAGAACCACAAGGACCACAGAACATTCATTAGGACAACAACTGAGATCACCAGACACTCTTCCTCCAGAGAAGATGGAAGCAGCCCAATAGCCTTTGGCACTGCTTCACCAGCAGAGCCTGGTTGGTTAAGAGCAGACAGTGTTCGAACAGCCTCAAAATGGCCAAGGCTCCCCTAAACACCTATATTCCAATATCTCTAAACACCTCTTATCCCAGTTTGTTTCCTCCTATGTGAAGTTGGCAGCTGGCCACCTGCATGAATGCAGGAAGCTGGACTCGTGGCAGACCTCATGTAACACATCACACTTGAAAGAGCAGTGCTGAAAGCCCTGTCAGTGAAGCTTAACTGCAGCTGCTGGCATCAGACTCAAAGTCCTTATAAACTATGACTCCTGTAGCCAAGAGCAAACATTGTGTTCACAGAACACGCCTTTGGCAAGCACGCAGCGGCATTTCCTTGCAATGTTTCTTTAGCTTCCAAAAGCTTACAGTTTAGGGACCTTCCAAGCCAAAGGTGAGAAGGGGCTTCCTGTCTGGTAAGGAAATAATGTGGGGAGGAAATCAGAAGAAACAAGACCCTAGATTAAGGTCTTCTGAGTTCAAAGCACCTTGTCTTTACTTATTGGGCTTTTCTGGGAAACTGGGAACACGAACAAAAGAGCTAAATCCCAAGTTATTTGCTTTCTCCTAATCACAAACCCCACCAAAAAAATCTATTATTTACTATTTCTATTACTTTTTATTGTATCTCTACTATGTGAAAGTCAGTACTTGATAATATTTTGTGCCAAAAAATAGCCTTTAAGTACATTAAAACTGCATAAAACACTAATCGCAAAGCTACAGCTGTTAGTTTGAAAACAAGACAAACAGAATATGTGGGACTGAAAACTACATTCTACTACTACTATTTAATGTGCATTTTCTGTGCTACAACTGCAGACAAGATCAAGACCCCATTAAGTGCAAACAAAAATGCAGAGTGGCACTGGAGGTATCACTGCTGAAATCAGGGAGTGACGGGGCAGGAAGGGAAAAATCACACATGCAACATTGTGGACCAAGAGATCAGAGATAAAGCAAAAGGTTCACCATACAAAACAGCCACAAGACATGAACACAAGACATGAAATATGCTAATTTTTCACAGTTCCAAAGCTCTCTCAGACACTAGCAATTTATAATGAAAACCTGAAAGATGTGAACTATGGAGATGGGTGCACAACACAGTTCATTAAAATTGCCTTTCCTATTTTGTCACTTAATTGTTCAAAACTTTGCCTTAAATGATACCCTAACTTAAATAAATGCATGTGTTTTTAAGACCAAAAAAACCAGCATGGAATTCCAGCCACATTAAAAAAGGAGCTATAGCTTCTAAAACCCTTGACCTTCAAAAAAAAAAAAAAAACCCTAAATCCACTAGGATACTGTCTGACTTTTATGAATAGAGTACTATAGCATTTCAGCAGAGCCTTGGTTTTGATTTTGTTGTTTCTAAATTAAAGTAGTTAAAGCAAACTGAGTATTTTTAAAATGAACTTTCACAAAGTTACTTTGGGATGCTATCACTATGCTTTACTCATTATTAAAAGGTATAAAAAATGGACTTATCATAACAAAATCCTCTTCATACTGGATTTTATTATTGCAAAGATTCCTCTTCTAATAAAGAAGTCTAAATTGAATTACTTATCTCACACAAAATATTTCTAAAATTACAAACTGCGCACGCTACAATCACAAGTTGAAATTCCCTCTGGGAAATGAAGCAAATAAAATGAAGACAAATGGGCAATAAACTAAAGCAGAACTATACCTTTACACTACAAAACACATGATTTCTACATATGCATTAATGTCTAATTAGTTTTCTAGTGTTACCTAATTCCAAGGTTCTGTAACTTGCCCCAAATAAACTTTCGGTAGTAGAAGAGCATGTTTTTCTGGAACATGGTCTCGGTTACATAGAAAAATGATCTGAGCAACTCAACAACATAGGTACCCGTCAGCCAGTACAGGAATTTGGCCAGAAGTTCTTCACGGAAACAGTGTTCATCGGCAGGAACAAAGTAAGCACCTTCAATAAACAATTCAAAGGTAGTTATAGTAACTATCATTCTTAGCACGAGTAAAGAAACAGAACACGCAAATAAGAAACCGGCAAACAAATTCTTTCCTGAGGTCATGAGAAAGAAAAAAGGTAAGTACAAAAAATTACACAGATGCCACTCCAAATTTTCAGGGCATTAAATAAAGCAACTGACCCAAGCTTAAAGCATAAACACAGGAACAAATCTGCAGTGACAAACTGACACAGAAGACACAAATACATACCATAGTAGCCCAAAGAGTTACTTTCTTCCCCCAACATTGATTGTGAAGATCTTTAATGTACAAAGGCAAGATTGTGAAAGGAGAGGTAGAATAAAAAGAAACAAGTCTACCACAATATGAAACTTAAAAAAAAAAAGGAAGCAAAAGACTGAGTAGGTATAAAAGTCAGTAAAAGTTAGGTATACTGTAAAAATTAACGAAATTTAACTGGAATGATTTAGGGATAAGAATGATACTCAGATTTCCAATTACATGAAAATTACTTAATTACAGGGTTAGGCTTTATTTCAGACATCCTATATAAAACTTATTGCTGTAGTCAAAGAAAAATGAAGAAAAAATTCAAATCATCTAAAGTTTATCAGTACTTCCAACATTTAGATGGGACAACAATTATGAACCCAGAGCATTCCTAACTACTGTCAAATTTAAGGTCACACAGATCTGTAATCAGGTCTAAACATGGATAAATGGGGAATAAGACCCTGGGCTGCAATACAGATGTTTTGGCCAACTTGCAATAATAATTTTTTTACATTTAAAGAGTAGAATATAGCCCCAATGCAACAGGATTCTTAAAGAAACTACACAGAAATATTATTTTAGCTGCTTAGCACAAATCATGGTTATGGCATGAATGTGTTAAAAACAGCTAGATTTTGATGCAACAGACCCGACAGTAAAATTTATAAACTGGAAATAAATTTTCAGTTTTCAACTCTCTTTAGTTTTTGCAAGCTCCAGGGCAGAGACATTTTCATGTATTTACAACACTTTAAAAAAGAGTACTACTACTAGTAGTAGTACTAGTACTACTTCAACAGAAGCCAGTTAACATCAGGAGGAAAATCCACTGTTGGAAAACTCTCTAAGTGAAGAGTTGCAATGTGCAGCTGTAATATGCAAATTGAATCAGGATGCCGATAGGTAGCTGCCCTGGAAATAGGTAATTTATTTTCTAAATTCTTGACAATAGATGTAAACAATGACTACAATTGTCAAGAAACCACTGCTACTTTTGGAGGAAAATAACCACCTCACCTACAGTGCAGCAAAGCAATTCAAAGCATGTTTAAACATCAAGCACATGGGAGTACTTCCATGAAAATTAAAATAAGCCTATATATTTCTTTGCCTGGAATATGGCCAGAGAAGAGGGCATTATATTTTTCAAGGATAAGATGTTCCAAATTACTATGAATCAAACACATACTTTAAAATAAAGCCTTTTAAAATATTTAACTCCTCAGCATTTTGGAAAGTGTGGTTTTGAACCACAGTTTCTGAATAAAGAAATACTGTTTCCTAGAACTAAGAGTTTCTTATGAAAGTGTAACCTCCCTTATTTTTCACATAAACTTTCAAACATCAGACTTGATTTTCCTCCTTAATTTGAAAGAACCTGGAACAGTTTCAGAATTTATTGCACCTTTTAACGAAAGAATACCATTTTCAGCTCACATTACTGTAGGATCCAAGTACAATACCAGGTAAGAATAAACACTGTAAGCATACCAGTTAAGGGAGTGCAATCCACATTGTATAGATGAAGAACAGAAGCACAGAAAAATAAAAATATGCACTAGATCCTACAGCAATCAACCCCAGAACCACAGCTTCAGCCTAGATTTAAATCCCAAGATAGTGTCTGAAGAATAAATTCAATGAAAGGAAGATTCACCTGTCATTTGAAAAGAAATTTTTTATTGTGAGGGTGGTAAGGCACTGAACAGATTGCCCAGAGTGGCTGTGCATGTCCCAGCCCTGGAAGCACTCAAACACAGGCTGAATGGAGTTCTGAGCAAACTGGTCTAGTAGAAGGTGTTCCTGCCCATAGCAGGGAGGTTAGAACTAGATCTTTAAGGTCACTTCCAATCCAAACTATTATGTGATTCTACAGTAGGCAATCCCTGTATAGAATAGGTCTCATACTCAAATCTTTCTCACAGGGTTAATGTGAGTGAGTAAAAACAACCAGGTTTTTTTCACTCCCATAGCAGAGGAACACATGCCACTGCAAGTGTCTTGATTTGCTTTCAGTTCTTTCTGAACTCTTACAGTAACTAACAGGCAAGACAGTGCTTATTCCTTACATGCTCAGGTCATCAATGATCAGACTTATTGCAATTTGGATAGTAGGAGTGGATGGGAAGGAGTTTTTTTGCTTAGCCCAGGTTCTGAATTTATGCTTATGAAAACATCATTCTATTAAACAAAAACAGTATGAATGCAAACAAGTTTTGGAAGGAAGACAAGCTTAAGTGTGCTTCCAACATCAGTGACAAACACTACTAGGTCTGCTCTCTCAGCTATGGCTATTACCAATGAAATCAGCAATTCTGAGTCTAGATTCAATACCCTCCCCTTCCCACCTTCAACATGAACACCAATCATCTGACAGCCCCAACACCAATCATCTGACAGCCCCACCACTTAGTTCCTTACTATAAGAAGTACCTTTGCCTAGACGAAGCCACATGCAGTCATTCACTCTCATCCTCCACATCAACTCCTTCAACGAAACCTTAGCAAGCTTTCCCCTGGAAATGAACACTTTGACATTTTTTAGGAACCGGCACTTGTTGTGGTTTGAACCCCAAAGCTCAGCAGGGATGACCTTCTCCAGGCAATCCCTCACAAACATGTACACCTGCCAGTAGCTGCTGTGCTGCTTGAGGAGCTCCCTGAGAGCTGAATCATGTGCCTCTCTCAGGTTTTGCTCCTCACTCGGTGGCGACTCCCCAGGTACAAATTCTGCAAGGGGAGCACCTGAGTTGTCTGGCATATCAGTGTGACCAGATTCACATCTGCTGCTTGTGACACACTTAGCAGGCTCCTTCCCAAACTGTTCTGCTTGCTTCCGAACATCTGCTTCCCCAGGCAAGGCTGCCTGACCAAACAGCTTGATTTTTCTCATACTGATTTCAGATATCCAAACAGGGCAATTTTTTTTCAAGAGAGCTAAGTAAGCACACTTTCCATGGTTGTTTAGCAGTTCTTGAAATGTATGCCTCATTTGCCAGTAGCGTTTGGGCAGCATCTTCTTTCTCCACTTGCATTTTGGCAGACTTTGGTTATGCCTTTGCTGCACCTGATTTTGGTTTAAGAATATAGCTTCTACAAGCTGTCTTCCACCTGCCTGAGAGCCCTGCAAGCGGTTCAACACAAATGATTTAGGAAAACATTCACGGAAACTCCTGCAAGAATACAGAAGAGACTTCCTGTCAATGTACACTGCAGAAGTCAGGAGTCTATTTGGTAACTTCTTTGATAAATGAGGTTGGGAACTTTCCCACCCTCTGCATTCTGAGGTACCCTCCATGGGTTTGGCTTGTCCTGAAGCAAACTGAGATTCGTTCGTATGCATCTCTACTCTCTCCCTATGGGATTCTGCTTGCATTTCAGTGTTGGACTCTAAAGGTTGGTTACTCTGAAATCCCTGCAAATGAGAGCTGTTACCAGCCACAAAATTCCTCCTGCTACGAGATGTGTGAACTAAAGAAGGACCAGACACAGCATTGTTACTTCTTTCAGAAATATGGGAGGCTTTAATGACACTTTCAGAACGTGGTGCTACATATCCAGTTTCAGATCTCTCAGAACTACTCTGGTTTACACCAGAAACAAGACTTGTACAAGCCTCTTCCTCTCTCACTTTCTCCCCTCTTTTTGCCCTCTTAGCTGGAATTTCAGGTTGTTCTCTATGAATCCTCCTTTTTAGAGATGGACCTGTAGCTGAAACACATGAACTGGAGCTACTCTCTTTTTCCTGAGGTTCAGTAACCATTCTGATCTCTTTGCTTGCTTCAGAAACAGCTTTTGCAGAACACTGGTCAGTGGGCACTAAGCTTTGTCTCCTATTATTTCTTTCATTCCTCATTCTGGAGACATCTTCACATCTTCGTCTGCATTTCCACCTATACGACTTTAAAAGATAATTTCTATGAAACAAAAGCCTTTTTTGCATATATTTAAGCAAGCTTGTACGTTTCAGCCTTGAGAACCTTTGTCTAAAAAATACCAGGGATGAGTCTACATTATGTGAAATAAGTTCATAAACTGGTTGCCCACAAACTTGGTAACAATTACTGGGGGGAACCAGCATAAAGATTGCACAGTGTTCCAATAAATACATCATCACATCATCCCCTATCCGGCTCAACAGTGTCTCCCAGAAGCCGCTGATGCGAAGAGTTTCTGTGACAGTGTTGGGTAGGTAGCTGTGTATCTTTGAAAGTGGCATGACTGGGAATTGAGAACCGTTTTCATCTGGTAGGGAGTATCCATATGCAAGGACATTCTTCTTCTTTTTTTCACACAGTCTCTGAACGACTCTTGTGGTGACTTCACTCTGACTAGATAACTGTAGAAACAAAGAAAAAAGAAAATTAGCTTTTTTCACTTACTCCTTCATAAACCGCAATATAGCCTTTAAATAAAAACACATGCAGAGATACACAGCCCTAGACATCAGCTTTCAAAACAGTATCAATAATTCACAAGCCTCACACTCAGAAATTAAGACTTTCCAAGCGTAATGCAAGATGTTCACATGTAGTAACGTAAACTGACGACTTGAAGGAAGTCTTTTCAAAATCTGCCCTTTTGATCCCGGCATTTATGGCCAGGAAATGCCCTACACTATTCCCCTTGAGTCCCTCAGCAGCTCAGACTCCAGTGCCTCCAGTGAATCCGTGTTCGCAGATCCACGTTTGCAGGCACACATCCGTACATACGTGCTCGTGCAGGCTCTAACCTCCAGGGAACTAACGCTAATTTTCTTGAGGCCTCCATTTCCTTTTATGTAAAGGAAAATTCAACTGAACAACTCGGCACACAATTCCAAAACCCATTTAACAAGCTGCTCTGGGTTTGCAACAGCGGCTTCCTACCGCCGAACAGTTTTGCTCATACGCCGCTAAGGAGAAAGCGGTGTTTTCTCTCTGAAAAGCTTTTCCTCTGCCTAAACACCGACCTGCAGCCCGTTCTACCCACCTCTTCTCCCATCTCTCAAGAATGGGGCACTCTCCAACCCCAATAGCTCCTCGGCCGCGTTCGGCTCGTTCATCCCTACCCACATGGGCAGCCAGGGAGCCAGGGAGTCCCACGCACGCAGCCCTGCAGCGCTATCCGCCCGCCCTGGGCCGGCACCTGGGCTTTGCTCTCCCACCGCCAACAAGGGGCCGGGGCCGATTCGCCCCGCGCCCCGCTGGCTCTGGGGCCAGGATGGCGGTGGGAGCGGGCCGGGCCCGGCCGGCAGCAGCCGCCAGGGGCCAAGGGCCGCCGCGCCGCCCCGGCACTCGCACGGACCGCGGGAAGCGCTGTCCCCGGGAAGCCCCGGCAGGGTTCTCGCTGCTCCGGCCCCTTCCTACCTGCTGGAAGGTGAAGGGCCGCGGGATGGCACGGGCGCCGCGGGGGACGCACACGAGGCACTGCCCCACGAAGGTGCAGTAGCCCGGGCCGTCGTCGGCCCGCAGCACCTCGGCGTCCCAGGCGCCGCCGTCCCCCAGCCGGCGGACGAAGGTCTCCAGCGGGACGGCCTCGGCGTAGCAGCGGCGCAGCGCGGACAGCACGGCCGTGAAGGGCTCCCTGCCCGCCATGTTGCGACCAGAGAGGGCACGGGGCGACCTGGCGCAGCCGCGGCGCCCCTCCGACCGCACCGCTCGGCCACCGCGCATCGCGGAGCGGCTGCTTAGCGGTGAATGAAGAAATAAATAAAAACATTAAGTGGGAAGGCGGGAGAAAATGAAACCCGCCAAACCATCCTTTCAAAGCCGCCTNCTGGGCGCGGCGGGGCGGGGTCAGAGGCCGCTGTCCAGCTCCGCCGGCGGGACGGTCCCTCTCCGAGGAGCGCTTGTTTTCCTCAGGATCAGCACTCCTCTGAGGATCTATCTGAAATAAGAGCAACTCTAGGAGAGATTATGGTGAGATGAACACACTAAACCCTAAAAATACCGAAGCGGTTCAACCTGTTGATTTTTTTCTTTTTTTTTCATCAAACTCGTGAATTAAGAAGCCAAATCGCTTGCGGTAGTTTGTAACCTCCTACTCCAAATTTGCCTTGGTATCTGAAGACTTCATGATAGAACACTCGATGCCAGACTGTGAAAGAGATTGCAGCAGAGTCCTAAGGAAGTGCAGGTTGCTAGGCTCCATGTGTGTTCAAGGTAGGAGAAATCCTAGAATTATAGCATGGTTTGGGTTGGACTTCAAAGGTCATCTAGTTCCAAACCCCTAGCCACGGGCAAGGACGATATATGTGAAATATCTGTGCAATAACAGAATTAGGGGATGCTGGGAGAAATAGAAATTTCTCAGCCACCTTTGCTCCCATAAGGAGTCCTGCCCTTGAGTTCTGTCAAATGTTGGAAAGACATGGAAATTATGGTCATCTGGTTGATAGATGCTACTTGAATTTCCAAAAATCATTGCAAGGAAATGTGACATGACACATCACATAAATTCAACAAACCCAGGACTTTTGAGTAAATGTTTGGGCAAGATGGAGTTAGCCCTCTGCCATGGATGGTGAAGTGACTGTCTTCTACCCAAGTTTCACAGTTAGGTTGCTGTGAGTATCCTGCAGAAATATAACAGAGTTCTCTCCTTCCCAAAGATTAGAGAGTAACTCGTCTTTGAGAGGTATCATCCAACAGATCCCATCTTGGAGAAAGTCATTTTTTCAGGCGTGTCACTGGGTGAAGGGAGATGTTAGTGTCCCCATGGTCATTGTCTTGCCCCGGGTAGTGGTGGTGCCATGCAGTGAGTAATTCTCTTTAGTGTCAGGGACAGATATTTTGAAGTTGTGGGTCTGCTGAGACAGAACAATGTGTACCTTCCCTTCTTCAAGTGAAGCCTTTACAGACTAGGGAGTGAGGTCAGCACCCCACTGCTCATGGGGGACTTGCCTTCTTTCCTACTAAAACAATTAATTTCTTCCAGAGAGCAAAGCAGCTTATCTCCTAACATCAGCATGGCTGAGGAGTCAGCTCCCTGGCACCTTGTGATCTACAAGCTGAGGCATTCCTACATCACTTCCAGTTCTGCACTGCCTGCTTGCCAGATTCTTTTAGCCCCTAACAGAGACAGGCATCAGCTGGTATTCCCAAGGGAGGGACAGCAATAGCACCAGGCTTCATGGGACCTCAGCAAGGCTGTAACTGAGATATTGCACTGCCACTGCATACTGAGGGGCAGGGGATTTGTACGCAGTGTGAATCCATCAGCATCTGCACCTGGGGCAGGGATAAAGCTGATACCCTTGGTCTGACCTCTGAAGGATCTATTTGACATGTATTTCTCCCCATCTCTCTGTTGCTCCAAAGGTGACAGCATACGTAGGGTAGAATGTTGCCTGAGGCAAACACAAGGTTCAGCATTTCCTGTGAGAAACATGTTCAGGAAGAAAGTAAGTGGAAAAGGAAGAAAAAGGGGTTAATTAATCTCTACCAGCAGCTGGCAGGTCCCAGCCTGTGCCTCTTCCTGATGCCTGCTTGGTGGCAATGAACACAGCAGTGGTGGAGGGGGAGAGGGCTGCTGCAGCCAAGCTAAGGGGGGCTCTTTCCTCTTTCTTTTCCCAGGTACCACGTGTTTTTCTGCATGTCTACCGTTGGGCTGGGGAGAGAATTCAGAAAGGGAGAGGAGGACTGAAGTAACATGGAAAAAGAGTAAGGTTGATTTTTTAGCTTTTGGGGTTTTTTTTGGAGGGGTGGCAGGATGAGTAAGGAAAAGAATAGAATTACAGAGACATAGAATACCTGAGTCTGAAAGAGCTCTATGGAGGTGTTTAGTCCACTCTGCTGCTCAAAGCAGGGTCACTTAGAGCAGATTGCCAAGTGCCATGTCAAATCAGGCTTTAATACCCTCAAGGACAGAGACTCCACAAGCTCACTGGACAACCTGCTCCAGTGTTTTATCACACTAATAAAAAAAACAATGCTTAAATGGGATTTCTTTTATTTTAATTTGTGCCCGCTGTGTCTTATGATGTTAGATACCATTGAGAAGAGTTTGGACCCATCTTGTATTTATTCACTTTGATATGATCTCCACTGAGCCTTTCCTTCTTGGGCTGAACAATTGCAGCTGCCTCACAATCTCCTCATATGTCAGATTGTCCTGCTGCCTAAACACCTTAATGACCCTTAGTGGAAAGTTCTCTGTGCTCACTACAATATACCCATATCACTCTTTTACTGGGAACCCAGTAATAATGGAGTCACAGTTCTCCTCAACAGAATTTATGCTTCAAGGCATACTTAACCTTATCCACATCCTGCTTTACAACCAGTTTCTGTGAAAGGGAGTTACCCTGAGAATGGATGATGTTAGTGGAATGATAAAAATAAAATGCTGTTTTTACGATCAAACAACAAAGTGAAAGGAAATAAGATGTTATGCTTGGGTCCAGCTTCAGTAATGGCCATTTAAAGAGGCAAGCTTTCTGAAAATGTGCCTCTATTTTCAAAGTTCCATTCGAAAAGGCTAAAGGAAACTCTTACAAGAAATGTCATGAGATGAAAAAGTAAGGTGTCTTTTAAAACCTGAAGTTGTGTCCAAATAGAAAAGTGAATAACAAATCAAACAATATCAGATAAGTTTGATGAATGACTTCTCAAAGTTGAAAGAAACATGAAACATCAGATGTGGAGCAGCTTGCCAGGAAGTCTATAATGCAAAAATAGAGAAGGAACACTTAGGACAATTGTGGCAATACTGAGGAATTGAGGGAGGCTTCTGTGTCAAATCTTTGCACACAGCATGAACAGTCTCAAGCTTGACCACTGTGAATTATGTTGTTCAAGAATGAGGAAAAAAAATTCAAAAATCGTGAGTCTCTACAATTAGATGGTAACTACCAGTGAGTTTAAAGGATCTCAGTGATTACCCACGTCAAGCCAGAAAGTTTCAGTATCACAGGCTATGAAAATATATAACCTGACATCAAGGATCCCAAAGGATATCGTGGGGACTACCTAGAAGTAAATCTGAGGACTCAGCTGTGAAAGTTGACTAACTCTGTAGTAGAGAATGGATTTAATGGACACATGGATAACTATGGCACATTGGAGGAGTCAACATTACATTTGCTGAGGATGACATTATATGATACAAGGGGACATTCCTTTGGTCAGTTCAGGTCAGTTGTCCCAGCTGTGTCCACTCCCAGTTTCTTGCCCACCCTAGTCTGCTCATGGTGGAGGCAGAGCAGGAAAAAAGAAATCCTGATGCTGTCCAAGCGCTGCTTAGCAATACCAAGACGTGGGTGTGCTGTCTGTTAGTCACAGACCCAAAGCAGAACACAAAGAGACTGCTTTGAGGAAAGGTAACCCTGTCCTTGCCAGACCCAGTACAGTTTGTCGCAGTAAACCCTCTTTTTTCCCCGTCACGTCCATCAGTCTCAGTCATCACTGACTAGGGGATCTTCAGCCAGTGTGGCTGATCTTGGTGCCAGCCTCACCTGAGGCTACTGCTTGAGACAGATCACACAGTCATGTGCCTTTAATCAAGGACATCCCTTCAGTTTAACCAGCTGCTCAGTGTAATCCCTTTTTAGAGCATCCATCATGCGTCATGTGTCATGCTTTTAATCTGCTGTGGAATTAAGCCTGTTGTGACTGTAACTTGATCTCCTCTGTTGGCTTGCATCTGCAGTCTGTGTTTTCTGTACAGTGGTCTTGGTAAATGGACATGTGATTTGGTTCTCTGGCTTGCCCTGGGCAGAGGGCATGTGGTGTGGGGAAGCAAGCCCTTTCTAGCACTGTTACCACAGTTACCAGACTTAATGGGTCTGGCTCTTCCCTTGTCTGTCTACCACAGTCCTCTGGATTGGGACTCTCCCTTAGAGCTGCAGAGGTCCCTTCATCTCTTAAATGCTTTTTCCAGGCCACTGTGTGTCTCTCACACTGTGTGATGGTCCCTGAATGGCATCACTTCTAACACCAGCCCCAGACTCACTGTTTGATTCAGCTTCTCCCTACTTGCCTATTGCTCCTTGAAACAGATGTTCAGCTCTTCCTTTCCTCCCACATTTGTCACCTCAAGGTCTTAATTGGATCAGACATACTTTGTGCCCATCAAGCACTGAACTTTTCTATTCTGTTCGATGCTCAGCACTGACACATCAGTCCCAGTATTTCCTTTCCAAACTCTTTGATCCTTATCTCAGCCTCTTGGCTGGCAGCCAGCCATGCCCAAGCGTACCACACTTAGCTCTTCCTCAGATGCATTCCTCCTCAGGTTTCTCACTGCCTTTCAGCACTAGTGAGTTGAGAGGAAATCAATTTTCCATGTGCTGGTTTTGGCTGGGGTAGAGTTAAACATCTTTATATTAGTTATTACAGGGCTATGTTTTGAATTTGTGCTGGAAAGTCTTGATAGCACAGAAATGTTTTTGTTTCTGCTGAGCAATGTTTACAGAGTAGTCTTGCCTTTTCTGCTCCCTTCACCACTCCACCAGTGAGGAGGCTGAGGGTGCACAGGCATTTGGGAGATGACACAGCTGGGAAAGCTGACCCAAACTGACCCAAGGGCTATGCCATACCATATGGTGTCACACTCAGCATAAAAAGCTGAAGGGAGATTGGGGGACAGGGGGAGAAGGTGCTCAGGGAGAGGCTGGGCATCAGTTGGTGGGTGGCATAATTGCTTAAATTTGCACCATTTTTCTTTTTTGGGTTTTATTTTCCTTATTTTATTTTATTTTATTTTATTTT
>VYXF01002465.1:247243-275041 GCA_013397295.1 Polioptila caerulea | reverse complement strand
TATTTTTATTTTTTTTTTCTATTCACTGACCTGCAATCCATTCTAATCCTCTCTTCTCTATTATCTCATGAGTGGGGAAACTGGCATTTTTTATTCCCAGTTGCTCCTTGGTCACATTGGGCTTGTGATTAGCAGGACTAAAGCATGCAGATGAACATCAATGGAACACCTACCTGGCTTTAGGCTGCTTGACACAGACTAACCTGGGGCTACAGACTGCTACAGGCAAATAATGCCCGGCAAAAATGTTCAAGTCAACTTTTCAAAGTCCAAAGTAAGAGAAAGATAGTCCACCTGCACTTTGCAGGTGTGCAAGAAATTGGAAGACGACAAATCATCATAAAGGCAACCATCAGAGCTCTCTCTTGATATGGATTGTGGAGCTGTAGATGAAAAAGGAGAATCTTAGGGGACAGAAACTGAGAGGCAACTATACTCAAACACATACATAGACTCAAAACAGCTTAGAAGACGTTTTATGGGTACCATATGTCAAGGACTAAGAGGACAGAGTACCACTGAACAGAAAGCTGGAGGCACCAGGGGAGAAGCTATCCTACTCTTTTAACCAAACATAGGTAGGCATGAGCCACAACGCCCATGTTAAAAGTGCCTTTTGAATCAATTTTGTTCCTTCTAATGAAGGATGGGGGGGGGTCTAAAAAGAATAATTAAAAGAACCCCAATCAAACCAGGATTTTTAGGGACCCACTATTAAAAGGAGCAGGAATAAACAGAATAGCTTAAAGAAAAAGCTGAAGCAAACTGATTAGCTCCAGATATCCTTAAAAAGGACACATCAGTTCTCCTTTTATACTAAGAGAATATTCTTAAATAGAATAATAGAATATATTGAGTTGGAAAAGACCCATCAGGATGATCAAGCCCAACTCCTGGCCCTACCCAGCACCATTCCTAAGACTGACACCATGTGCCTGAGAGCATTGTCCAAACACTTCTTGAACTCTGTCAGGCTGGTGCTGTGACCACTTCCCTGGGGAGCCTGTTCCAGCGCCCAGCCACCCTCTGGGTGAAACATTTTCTCCTAATAGCCAACCTAAACCTCCCCTGACTCAGCTTCATGCTGTTTATTCAAGTCTTGTCACTGGTCATGAGAGTGAAGTGATCAGAACCTTGCCCTTTGCTTCCCTCACCAGGAACTTTTGTACTGTGATGAAGTCTCCCCTCAGTCTCCTTTTTTCCAGGCGGAACAGAACAGGTGACCTCAGCTGCTCCTCATAAAGCTTACCCTCCAGTCCCTTCACAATCCTTGTTGCCCTCCTTTGATGCTCTCTAACAGCTTGATGTCTTTCTTCTCTATTCCTGTAACCACCAGAAAAGTGCATCGATCCTCATACAGGGCCAAACTCCTCTTAGTGGAGAGGGGGAACAGTCAGAGACTGTCATTGGGCATCTGGGAAGGCTGGGCTCTTTCTGGCTCCATTTCTCAATACCTACAGTTAGATTTATTCACCGAGAGGGTTTCACATGGGACTATCAGGAAAGCATAATTACCGTTTTAAGAGGGATAAGAGGCTGTGCTGCTAGTGAGCAGCCTCCTGAAGTCCCTTCCCACCTGCTTTAGGTTGTACTCTAAGGAAAAGCTGTAAGCTGTAATGTAAAGGGTACCAGCATTACCAATAAATTGCCGCATTTCTCTTCTTCGAGATGAGATCTATCTTCTGATGGAAAAAAATGGGAAGAGTGGTGTTTGCAGACAAACTACAGAATTATGTGTCTTCATGCTTCTGTTGCTGAGCTATAGGTGCTGTAGCTGAGTTACTGGTGTGTCATGATGAAAGGGAACAAACGTACTGGTGCTGAGGCTGCAGCTTGGCAGCATCCGCCATCCCTGCTCGAGCGACAAGCACAGCAGAGCAGACTTCTTGAGCTCTGCTAGTAAGGAAAACCTGCCTGAGCTGCTGCTGTTTTGTAAATCCATTTGTCCAGTGGCTCCTGGGGAAAAAGTCCAAAGGGTGGAAGGTCACCTCCTGGAGAACAGCAGTAGGAAATGATGAGCAGGAAGCGGCAGGGTATGGAAGTGGAGCTATGCAGGAACAGAGCACAGTCTGTCACAGCTCAGAGGCACTGTGCCACAGGCCATCTACACCCACAGAGTCCAGCCAGCTGCCTTTTGACACTTACATCCTTAGAGAACCAGGACTGCAGTGCTAAGTCCTGGGCAAGAGCAGCTTCCAGAAGCGTATGATGGTTTTCTCAATTAATTCTAAAACAGCCCCAACCCCAAATCACAGTAATCTTTTAATTTCCAAAGCCATTACAAGCCTAATGAAGATGAGAATGTAAGATGGTCACTTAGTTGCTTACAATAGTAAATCCCATTAGAAGTGAGGAAGCTTTCAAGTTACTCTTGGACACTTAAACAGGTTCTAGATATTGATTACCCAGCATGAGCTGGATCACATATAGAACCACATTTTTAGTTGATGTCATTACCACAAGTAGAAAGTTAAAACATATAATTCAGTATCTCCAGAGTTACTACTTAGTTTTTTACCACCTTTCTTCCCAGTAAGAAAAAGCAACTCTTTATCCTGTATGCCAAGTCTTTTATTTGGAAATGGAATGCATAAAACGATGACTTGAACAGGAAAGTCTTGCTCATTTTAAAGACTTAAAATGTTCTAATTTTAGATGCTTTATGACTATAATAGGATGTTGTGAGGTCAGTGTCAAGAAATGCAAGACAGAAGACCAGTAAACTCACAGTATGTAAAGGTGCAAGAGCAATTTTTCAACAGCTGTGTACAAAAATGAGCAATGAAACATCGGAAATACCCAAATATGGTATTCTGGACTTTGAGAAGCTACTCTAGAAGTACCAATGACTTGGTTGTTTTGAAATGGCACAAAAAGGGAATGTGCTATATGCATTCTTTATATCCCGAAAACTTTTCATACACATTTAAGTTAATGTGAAATATTAGTTTGCTTAACAGCAAAGAGCTCATCCCAAATTCAAACCAGGTACAAGATACAGCAAATGCAACCCCAGTTTTGCATAGATTTACTTAGGTGTGTTTAATGCTAAAATCAATAATCTGTAATTACAATTATCAGCATAAAGACCCTTTAACATTAACAGGAGATAAATATTCACTTCAAGACTCCTTTCCATTGTCAGCACTGTGTAAAGAGGACTTCAGTTTAGGAAAGACTGTAGTCTGTGGCAAAACACAACAGGCAGGCACACTTCTTTATCTTTTTGGGACACCAATATTTATACGTTCAGACTTTTGTAGAATCGGAATTGGATAAAATCCACTTTACAAAGTAGTTACACACCACAGGAGCTGACCTGTGTTCTTCAAGGTTATTCACTGAATATTTTCAATTCCTGACAAATTGAGGCTGAACAGCCTTGCACAAACAGCATGCAATTTAATACACCTAAGAATCATTATGGTTTATTTGTAAACTTACTGACCAAAGCAAAATTAGAATTGGAAATGAGAATTCTGCCTTTTGGATTTTTTAGATTGTATTTTATTTGCTGCTGAAAGGAATGCACTCTGCATTTCCCTTACTGTTACTAAGAAACTTGCTTTAAAAAATCTTTAAAGATTTTAAATTTATATGTTTTCTAACCATTTTTAAAAGTGGTTTCTAGATATAGCTGTGGAGTTTGGATTTTGGTATAATAATTCAACCTGATTTGTAGTTTGTTGAACCTGTACTTGAGCAAAAGAATTCCACTTGAATGGTGTGTGTTTCATCTAAAAAATAGAATGGGGCAGGGAAGGAGAGGGGAAAAGCCTGAGGAATTATTCTCTTGGAAACATGACAGAATTGGCCTAGTAGGTCACTGTGGCACCAAATGATGAAGAATTTAAGAAGCGTTAAGAGACCTTCCCAGCACATAACAATGATTTGCATTACACGAATACCTGCTATGACAAGAACTCAGGTTTGTCAACAATGCAGAAGGATTTCTATCAACTTGCATACATATTGAAAGAAATCATGTTACAGTTTTTTCACACCTTCATTCATTTAAAGAAAACCAAAACCCTCTGCCACGTTGTGGGCCAAGAACGTGGCGGAATTTGAAGTTTAACAACACCATCTACCTTATCCTATATTTCCAACAATACCTTTTTTTTAGCTAGGAATTCACGATTTCTACAATTTCCATTATGTCCATAATCAAATGAGAATGATTTTTAAGTAGAATATAATCCAATATTACACCTTTTATTTTTGACAGCCCCCAGTTTGGCAATAATCCTTGATTCTGCTTTAACACAGTGTCTTGTTTTTTCAGTTTTCATAGCCTAGTGGCACGGGCACCACAGTTTCAGTTTGTGAGTTGTCTTAAAAACACAGATTTGGATCTTAATTACAATGGCCAGGATGCCTAGGTATTCACTGAAGAGAAGGTGAAATGCAGGAAGTTTCTACAATGTCATCCGCCAGACTGCAGACCTTGTGAAGACAGAAGCGGGTCTTGGAAGAGGAGGGTATCAAAACTAGATTTTGGCAATGTAGAAGATGTATTGTCCATGTAGTTCTGTCATAAGCTTTAAAAATACTCTTATTAAATAAGTTTTTCCTTCCTTAAGACCAGGTAATACACAAAGCAAGTAAGAGTCCAGGGGTCAGAATCTTCTTCAGTTCTTAGTTATTCTCTATGAGTTTTTTTTTTTTGACTTCTCTTCGTAAGATTCTCCATACTCATTTACTCTGCTCTTATCCACAGGATAAAGCCTGGCAGAAAAAACCCAAATCTTTAGTTACATTACAGTCTCCTATCTGAAGGAAATAAGTAGTTCTGTGATGCTTAATTTTAAAAATGAATTTCTTTGTCATCGTATTCTCTATTCCCATTTGTGGCAAAACCCAACATCTTTAAAGATTTGTAAAGACATTTCAGCTTCTTCACAATATGACTCAACCACTAGTGTCATAAAAGAACCTCTTAAGACTTACTAGCTCCCCTAAAGCTTGGCTGGAGTCTTTTCTCAAGCAATCCAGGAGACCTCTTAAACTTGAAACCAGTGCCCAGCCCCTATCAGAAGCTGCTGACTGCTTAATTTCTACAAAAATAACAATGAACAAAAATGTTTATTCTTGGGAACAAAAATACACTTTCTGTAGCTTCACTATGAACAGTATTTCGTAAGCAGTGCATGTAGCTTTCTTACTCATCTGATTTTAGTTAACAGAATCTGAAACTCGACAGGCACTCAACTGACAAGAGAACATGATAACCTGCTTTTGCAAACCTGATAAATAGAAAAGGAGAGCAGGGCAGCCCCCCATCAGATAACACCCTTCACTCGTGCCCTGCACAGCAGCTTGGAGAGCATGGCTCAGACATGGAGCATATGGAGATGTGGCCCTCAGCAAGGGTTGGAAGCCCAGAATTCCTAAGTGTGAATCTGAATACAAGCTCAGGAATTTCTCTCCTTCCCCTTACTTTTGGTATTAATGTCTCACATTTGATTTGTGGGGGTTCTTTTGTTTAGTTTTTGCTTGGTTTTTCTTTTGTTTTTATTTTTCTTTTTTGGGGGGGGGGGGGGGGGGTTTGCAACTTGTGAAAAGAAGGATGTTATGGGGAGGGAAAAGGGGTAATTGACAAAAATTCTGAGTACTGTGAGAAGAGGAATTTTTTGACTACTCTGTATCATGTCCAGGATTACTGTCAGTTATAGGAAAATGTTTTTGTTCCTCTTATTTGTATTGAGATCTCCTTTGCAGAGTGCCCTGCTCACCATTCTTTTCACTAGGCATATACACAACTAACATTATCCAGACCATACTATACTATACATTATTATAGCATAAAACTTCTGCTACAAGTCTATCCCAATCTATAGTTCATTACAGCAACAAGACTGCAACCACCTACAGCATTGTAAAAACTGCAACGAGTATCAAAGGAAGTCGTACCATCTTTGGTAGAGATAGACCAGGAACACAACATCATCTCTAAAGCATGCCAGCCTATGAGATGTTGGCATGGTGATGATAAAAGCAAATATATCATCAATAAAGGTGTTGAATGCCTACAAACAAAAGAAAAGCATACTTCAGTTGGCTGTGAAGAAAGGAAGTCATCAGTCACACAAAGTTAGAAGCTTCCTATGTTCTTCTGTGGGAACACAGACTTCCTCCATATTTATAACAACACTTGAAGGTTATGCTGCAAAACTAACTAATGCAAACTTTGGAACACATTATTTTAATGAAGACCATACTGTCTACTACAGACCACAAGTTACAAGTAAAAAGGAAGTAGGACTGTTTCAGATAAGTGAGAGTACAGTCATGGGAGGGGAAAAACACAGACTCAATTTCAGAGAAAACTTCAAAAGAAACTGGAAAAACCCCCAGACGTTTTGTTCATTCATTACTCAAATGACAAGATTTACAAAATGTCATTTCATTTTCTGTAGAAATTTGTGTAAAAAATTGTTCATTTATTGCTCTTAAGAAGATTAGCTTGACAGCCTTGAAAGATTTGAAAATATTTTCAGTGCTTTCCTGGAAGTAAGTGTTTCTTGAATAAAGGCTGGATGATTTTCTACACCATTTCCAACCAACTAGGCTCTATTTCTGCAGCAAAAAAGAGAAATAATTTAACCAAAAGGCAACTCCTCTGGATCTGGCTCTTGGCTACAGGGAGGCTGTACACATCAACTCCTGCAGTGCACCACCTTCAGTACTTCATGTTGCAATAAACTGTTTCAACTCACTAAAAACATCAGGAAACAAACCCAGCAAGGAATATTCACTGCTGGGTTAACAAACTGAGTCAGTAATGTGGCTCCTTCAGTATAGCAAGCTGTACACTAATCCATACCATAAAAAGGGGGCAAGTGATGTAAGCACAAAACTCTGCAAAATGACGAACCAACGTTTATACGGAAGAAAATACCAGCAGAAAATGGGGGTGTTGGACAGGAGAGAGTTCTGATTAGTTACAACAAGAGAGCTCTTTCTGTCATGTCAAAACAAATCCATCAATCTGAAGTGACTGAGGAATATGGCTGGCACTTCTCAAGCCTGTGCAAAGGTTTGTCATGGAGCAAAAATAAAAATCTTGGCAAGCTGGAAAAGACAGCCTTTCCAAGTTCAGCATCTAAGTGAGTGATCCTACAATGACAATGGGAAGATAAAGCTAAATGCTGCATCCTTCATGGACACAGGCAGTCTTCATAAGCCACTGCAAGTGAATGCACCAAGGCAGCCCATTCAATAGTGTTTAGACTGGGTAATTTTCTTTTGAGATTACCTCACATGAAGGTACTCTTTATTAACGATGAAGGGTATAAACATAAAACCCAAAGAAACTGGAAAGTCAGAGTTCAAATTAAGGAAAAAACCCAGTGAAGCTCTCTAAAACAATGATCACAGGTGAGCCCTTAGACTCTTCTTTCCATTTCAAGTGAAGAAGAAAGCAAGCAACTTTAAATATTCATTTAAAAAAGTAAAATACTCCCTCCAAAGCTCTCTAAATGAAACATAATTGAAAACAAAAAATAGACTTCTTTCTCCACACACACAAGTCTTTGTTGTGGGTAGCCTATGGCATCTAAACAAGAACCATAAATGCTCTTCTTTAGCAAGGTTGTACCAATTTAAATGTTATTTGCTTGAATAACCTCCCTCTGTTGTTTATTTAACTGCTTATATCTCTGATCACTCATTTTCTTTGGTGAAGTAAAATTGTGACATTACTTCACTAATATACCTTTTGCTCCCTTAAGAAACACGCTGATTTGCCTAGTATATGCCTATATACTGTGTTTAGTGTCTACTTCCACATCAAACACTGCTTATTTGCTATTCTGCTATCAGCTACATTTCAATCTGTTTTCCTAGATGCACCCTGTTTCCTTAAAAACAGTAAGGCAGCAGAAAGTTGGACAATTGCTATAGGCTCATAGAAATGGAAAAGCCTTTGAAGTCTCTTTAGAGGTATACATTTTAGTTCTTTTGTCCCAAATCTTCTGTTTAGAATCGGATATAATTTCTTGAGCAGTTTTTAACACTGTTCTTTTTAAAGTACAGATGTTCTGGAGAATTGTAATATATCAGCACAGAGGAAAAATGAAAGCATTTATGAGTGGATGCACAAGTAAAATAGGTACATGGTGACAGCATCAGGGTCTTGATAATCCCAGAACATCCAGCCAGGGTTTCTCAGGACACAAAGATCAGGAAAACAAGGCACAGTACAAAAATCCTAATGACTGGGATTGGTGAGCAATGATAGCCAAAACACTATCAGCTCTTTAGGGGTACAAGAACAAAACTAGCATATAGCTGCTAATTGAAGGAGAACACAGGAGACGTGGGAACTCAACAGTGGGTGTCCCTTGTTATCCATATCAGCACATGGGATCCTGACTGGGATACTTGGGTCTATCTTGGTGTCATCTTGGTGTCAGAATACTGTACAAATATACAGCTGACAAAGGGTTACTGAGCTGATTTTGTTTTTAAATAAACTCACCTTCCCCTCTAAGGTCTGCTACTGAGCTTGGCTGCAGCACTGCATTATTTCCTACCAGGGCAGTTGGGCAGTGGGGACACCACAGTGCAGCCCCTCTTCCCCCCTGGAACAATCCCCCTCACATTTGCCCAGAAGCTCACAATTATCACCCTGGCACAGAACAGTGTGTACATCAACTTCAGTCTCTGGTAGCTCCTGGAACCTGCCAAAATAAGGTCTTTTAGCATTCCTAGCTGATTCTTGAGAACTATCCCTTGCCAGTGATGCATTGACATCTTCTTAAAATAATGCATTTAACTGAGCCTGATAAATTTATCTGCAGGACCAGTATCTGCACTCATGCAAGGCAGCTGACAGTACAAAAAGCAGTATTATCATAAAAACTAAGGTGCAAGTATTTTCATAATATGGAAGTCATTCTGAAAAATGAAAATCAGTGTGGGGGTTTTTTTTTAAGGACAGTTGCAAACAAGTTTGGTTCTTAAAACAAAAAGGAAGTAATGCCATCCTTAATCTATTTATTATTAGGCTGTTTCTTACAGAAAATAATTTTCAAAATGACTGCACTCAACTTTAAATTAGAGCTTTATTTACCTTATAAGTGAAAGCCTTCCATGGTAAGTGTGCAACAGATTTCATCTAGAAATAAAAAAATATTAAATTGTAATAAAGTCTGTAAGAAGAGACTAGAAAAGCAGACTTTCATCACTTTTCAATCTTACCTTGTAGTTTACAAATAGTTGGGGCAGCATAAACAGGAATCCAAAAGCATACACTCCTGAAGATAAAATATGGAAAACAAAAAAATGCACTGATGTTCATCACATGACTGTACTTCCATAATTACTAATTTTCACTCATTTTTTTCTAAAGAGTGAAGATGCATCTAATTCTTTTGTTAACTTTGGGTTGATTCTTCTCCCTTTTTCAATCACTATGATAATTTAGTAATAAGTTATTGCTCTGTATTACACTGATCCAAATGACAGCAGTTAATAGTCTACTTTTGAGTCCTGGCCTTCATTTGAAAAAAATATGAAAAGAAAAAAAAAAACAGAAGGGACTCACCATTGACAAAACTGTTAATCAACCAGGAGTACCAGCTACAAACAAAAAAGAGAGCACAGTTATATTTCTCTCCAGCCAAAACTGTAACACATCCTATACCCCACTGTATGCTGACTACTCCAAGAAATGGCTATGTTAGAAATTACTCCATGCAAGAACTAACTACCTCACATCCTCCTTGGATTAGGAGGGGCTCCAGAGAAGGTAGCTCAAACAAACGATGCTTATCCATCCATAAAAGAAGTTTTGAGAGGTTTATCACCTGTTTTTATACTTTTACAGACCATTTTAAGACTTCTGTGTTGATAATCAGGTAACTGACATGAGATGTGTGCACTGTGCATGGAATACTGTGCACTGAGCCCTGACTGCATTAAGGCCTGCAAAGGTAACACTGTATTCCAAATATTAGAGTCACTTAATATGGCACAGTAAGGACTCATCAAATTTCAAACAAGTACAATTCAGGGCAAACCACAACAGAAGGTACTTAAAAAAAAAAAGTAAATACAAGGGATCTATGTTTTTCCCTCCTTACATGCAATAACCTTCTCAGATGTTCTAGGGAGCACAATCTTAACAAAATAATGGTAGTGGCATAGACAATCATTGAATTCCATACTTCTTGCAATCCTGTGAACAGCTAATAACTGTCACGCTCTGGTTACATCATTTAAAATTAAATTAAACTTGCACTGCTGTTTTACTGACACATTTATAGCAACATTACAGTTAAAGCAGCATTTCAGTAATCCACAAGCATGAAATCCACAAGAATGCATTAAAAAATGCCACCAAGATTAAAGGATAATCCACTGCTAAGATTACTTGTTCTGTCACATTTCCTTATTGATTTAACAATGCCAAGAATTTTATTATATGAATTGTTTTCACTTCCTTAAGCTGCAGCTCATAAAATATTTTGGAATACTAAACAAATTCAAGAATTTTGTCAGAAAAGCAGAATTTTAAAACACTGTGTATTTGTTAGCTGCTTAATAAGACAAAAACCTTTCGAAAAAACTGCTTTTCTAATAGCCCAGAAATTATCCCAGTTTCTAGTATGAGTGTTACAGCTCATGTATGCAGCAACAGGTTAAAATAACATTAAGTAAAACTACTACTGCTTGTTTTCTCCCATCCCATCTGGGCCTAAGGTCTATAAAAAAAAATGCCCACATGGACAACACCATGTGCTTGTGTCTGCAGGTTTTACCTACAACAAAGTCTCATGGCTGCACACTTGCTTGCATCTCTCCAACACAAAATGAACCAGCTGTTCTGAGTGAAAGGGGACAAGGGTTTCATTTGTTCCTGAAATATTGAGTGTCCAGCTCTTGCTGAATTATTACTATGTTGCAGGAAGTCCATGGCTCTTAAAGGAATAAAGAGCCCTTTCTAGAAAATGCTATTGCTCGCTTGCTGTCGTAGCTATCATAATCAGGAACAGAGAAGCCTCTTGTTCAAAGCAAATAATTTTGTGAAGGTTTTTGCTTCTCTCTGCTATTGGACAGGTTCAACCACTAAATTCCTTTCATCTCTCCTGTCACCAATCAGTCCTCTGAACACCAATGGCAGCTTTCTTCCTCCTCTTCTGATTGACATGTATGCAAGCTATTGAATTCTATGCTAAAGTAATATCAGGTTACTTGTGAAATACAACAGTCTGTTGCTTACAGGATGTTGAAAACCATCTAGATTCTTCAGCTTTAGACAGACAGGACAAGGAAGTTTCCAGTTCCTGGCTATGCATCAAACTAACAAGCTATTTCCATAACCACATAGAAAAAATGGGGAATGTTTCAATTCCATGTAAGATCATTTATAGAGTTACAGTACCTTTTGTATTTGACATTCAGCAAGGAGTAAGCTGCACCTCCAATACACAGTGGATAGAGTAAATATGACAAGTATTTCATAGCCTAATAGACAAGGAAAATAGTTTGTTAGTTCACATTCTATATGAACAGATTTTTCAAGGCATTAAATAGAAGACAGCCACATTATTTTTTCCTGAAAATCTTTTTCTATTACCAAATGTTTGGTATGATTTCCACTATGCTTCCACTTCTAGTGGTGGTGGCGAAAATTCCAAAGCCCACTTCAGAAAAGCAATCACCTCAGAGCATAGGCACCAAGAGACAGCACAAAGATCAGTGTCTAAGAGTAGCTCCCTACTTAACACCAATGTTGTCACCTATGCTCAAATCCTTTCAGAAACCAAGAACCATGAGAGCTTATCCTTCAGTAAAAATAGTGAGTACAAATAACAACCACAAATATCAGCTTTAAAATTTGCGCGTGGTAACCCTTTCAGACCTCTCATCATGTAAGTCACTTGCAATTCTCAGAGCAATGCCTCAACCAGATTCAACAACCAAAAGAACTATTTCACTGTTTCCTTTCATAAATTATCAGAATGAATCTTCACTATCTGATCACCTACACAACGATCATTCACTTGACAACTGTGAGGACATGTAAAATGCACTTGCAGAAAAAATAGCAAAACAAGTCACTCAACAGGTGACATAAACAGACTTTGTAGATTGGAATTCATAGGATTCCCTCTTACCTGGGCATCATATTCCTCTGTTTTCTTTTCAGAGTCATTGTATGCACCAAACTGCAACAATATGAAAACCACAATCACATCAGAACACAGGGGGAAAGCATTTGCTGTCCAATTCCCTACATTAAGCAGGTAACAAAGCTTTTAAAAGCTTCTATATTTGTGTAGTGGTTTTGGTTCACCAATTTGAAACTTCCCAATCAAGAGCAAAGAGTCATATATTTGTCCAGTGCAGCCTACTAAATATAGGGAAGGCAAAAAGACTAACCTTTAATATTATATTTTATACCAAACTTCCAGGACTTCTTTGCTTAGAAAAATGCTGTTGAGACAGCAGAATTCACAAAGCAAAAGCAAAGTCAAGTAGCTAAAAATTTATCAGATACAGGAAGCATTTATTAAAAGCCATAACCATGGAGAGGTCAGTTATGGATTATCTCCACATGTCCAGAAATTCTGCCTGCTTAAACACAGTTCCTTGATTACTGACACAGGAACTAGCAGAGCCACCAGTCACTGCAGACACATAGACTGCAAGCAGCAGAAAACCCCAGCATTTCTTGTGAAGAAACATTGAATATTAAGACAACTGTTTCTTCCACTAACAAGGTAAACTTTCAGTGTAGACTGCACTTTGTCACTGCATGTTCTGCAGTCTCACCCTTCATTTTACCCAGAAGAATCATCTAAGAGTCTACTGTCCCCAGAACATGCCACATCTCCAGTTAGTTCCACAATGGAGAAGTTACACCTACAGGTTCATGAAAAAGCCAGTTTCTTATTTCAAAACATGATGTCACTTAGAGTGCCTTTCCAACACCATGGCAGCAGCACATTCCCACCCATAAAGATCTAGCAGGACTGACAGAGAAGTTCTGAAGTTTCCTGCATCATAAATACATACAAATAGCTGCTTCTTCTAAAGAACTCATAGAAAAAAACAGGTTTGAAAATGCTTATCCTACTATTGGATAAAGCCATTCATAGAAAGACATATACAGGAAACTTTTATAATTTAAAAAAAAAAATTCTTCATTTCACTAAAAGTCAAGTTGCACAGTAACCTGGAAACAGATGGATGACTCAAGAGTGTAACCATTAACAGAGCAATGTCTACTATACCTGAAATTTGGGTCTCAAACCTTGCCATTTGATTGTCATTTTCAAGGCCTTCTTCACCTTCCAGAGCTGTGATTAGCAAAAACAAAACACGAACATAAAACATTATTATACAAAGGAACATCTTATGAGATGTTCATAAGAACATGTATATTATTCAGATAATTAGAATCAAGATTCTAGAATACTTATTTTAATCACCCATTTCATAAGGCAGTAGGAGCCTGATTGCATCACACACTGCCTGTGTCTACACAAACCAAATGCCATGTCATCAAACAAGTACAAGGCTGTGAGCCTGCACTATTTATTAAGTCCCTCTATCAGAAGATGTAGTTTAAGTGAAGTAATGTAGTTGTTCCAGGATATCTGAATTGCAGTGCCTAAGTGGGGTTAGCACCAACGTGCAGCCAAGGTCAGGCATTTAGAAAAATTCCAGTAGTCACCTGCCAAGCAAATTTTTATGTGCCTTTGATGAAGGCACCTCAGAACTCCTAACAGTGATTAAGTTGGCACTTACATGATCATTACATTTCAGTAGTGGACTACATGCAAAAATCAGTGAACCTACTGAATTATTTGGTTACTTACTGTACAGTTGTAACAGCCTGACCCTAATGCAAACCAAAAGTTTCAATTCACCTGAAAATTTACTCATGTACCCACACTGCCATACAGATTTGACAATTTAGGCAATGCAGCTTCCCAGGAAAGCTACACTCCCTGAAGCTTTTTGTGGGCAAGGTTCATTTGTTTAACTTTAGATACACCAATATTCTTTTCTCAGCCACCATATATTCCAGACCAAAAAAAAAAAAAAAAAGAAATAGTGTAAAAACGATCCTTCACTGTTACCTTTGATACAAGTGAGAAAATTATTTCTTACAGAATCAGTGTCACTATTAGTACTGCATGAGAAACAGGAGTTAATCCCAAGCTGTGAAAAGTTCTTCTTAGCAGACAAACTCCTCTGAGACGTACTGTCCACATGACTGCTGTCCCTTTGAGACAGCTGTGCTACCTGCAACCCACTGACTGGATGTGGACTTGTGGAATCATGCGTACAGGCAGCAGTGTCCTCCTCTTCCTCCTTCCCCAGTCACCTCAGTCCTGGCCCTGGCTGTGGGCACACAGCCTGCTCTTTGACAATGCCTCCATGCAGGCTTGTTGACACTGTTATACTTCCTTGGCCAGGAGTGAGGCCTGTCGGGTGATGTGATAGGTGGAACCTCAGCATCATTCTGTGTCTGGTTTCTACAATGTCAGCTGGACCATCCCAGAAAAAAACTGCTACTTCCAGTTTAATTATTTGATCAAGGGACACAATCTCCTCTGTCACTGAAAGCCAAGGACATGCAAGCTACAGCAGAATTTTCCAGTAACTAGTTTAGCATTCTTGGTCTACTATAAACTATGGATATGCTGTAAATACTGGTATCTGGTGCTACAGCTTTAAGAACTCACCTCAATTACTGCACCAATGCCTGCTGGGATCAGTACCAATAAACTTGTTTGTTCATCCAAAAGGAAAAGAAATATTACCACAGTACTAAAGCACCGCCAAAGCACTAGACAGAAAAATGAAAATGGAAGGTTTATTAATATTTAAATGAAAAGCTGAGATGACAGAAGACTGATGGTCTATTTAGTGCAATTCTGTCTGACACAATTTAAGCATGAATTTCTGCTGTGTACATCTTGATATATCTAGTGGTCCTAGAAACAGCCAGTGATCTCTGGGCATATAGGGAACAAGAACATTTTAAGCAATCCTTATCACAGAAGATGAAAGAAAATTGGAACATTTAATGAAGACTTCTGGACTGAAGCAATTCAGCAACATATGAGTACAACTGGGAACTACATTCATGATTCTTGTCTCCAGGAAGCTGAAAGGCTGCGAGATAATATAATGTCAGTATTTGAAACTCATTTATTGTTTGCAAATGTTAAGTCTTTTGAATTTGACTTTACTGAGTTCTGAAACTGGCAATTGACTCCTATTTCTGAAATTCCATGGACTGTTTTGAATTTTTATGAACTTTCTGGAATACACATGCCAACAGCAGTACAATTCCTTTAAAAAAACAAATGCACTCTCAAAAAAATGATACATGGATTCTCCACATGATAAAAACATGTTGTTTATCATAAATTAGAATGCCCTTTTTTTTTCTTCCCCCTGGAATACATGTTTTAATCTATCTCCAAATATGATAGAATTGACATATGGAGGTCAAGTGACTCCAGGTTTATAATTTTGCTTCATAATCAAAATTGGAAAAAAACTATTGGAAAAACCTTTATCTGTTTCTAGGAAGGCTTGGCAGAATGTCAGATCACTATGTTTCTCTCATCTTTCCTACACACAAATCAAGTCAACCCTCCCATCCTCTCCCCCTCCCCCCACCCCAGGAGCCTCTCTTGCTCCTGTTTACATCAAAGCCCAAATCAAGTAAGAGCATTACAATATAGCACTTTCCACCCACAAGTATTTTGGAACCTGTAGTTATCTACAAGGAACACAAGGGACTTGCAGAACAGCATTATCCATGAAAGCACATTCTCTCCACCCACACAACTTTTTCTGGTCTTCATTCTTTTCTCAAAGTACTTCTCTGTTCCTTCAGCAAGGAAAACATGATAACTGACTCAATATTAATCTAATTCCCAACTCCAAGACAGTCAAACCTCAGTAGTGACACAAGTGCTTAAACTCAAGTGACACCTGAGCACAGAACCAACAAAGTTAGAACCATCTGTGTAGACTGATAGCCATCTCTTCTTTGTACACAAACCATCTATCCTCTTGCTATCTCTGTAAACCTACAAAGTGTCAAATTAGAGCAACTGAAAACACACACCATAAAATAGACAGCACAAAGACAACACTTTGCATTCCACTCCATACCTGCTTTTGTAGACATCCCAATCATGCTCCTCTTTTTCTTCCAAAAACTGATGTCATTTTTAAATGCAAGGAAATCAAAGAGAAGCTGCAAATAAGAAGAAACATACTCATTTGCTTGAAACACACACTAATTAGAGACTGAAAATGTTAACAGTGCATTCAACATGGTATTAAAAAAAACAAACAACTGTTTTAGAAGCTTTAGAAATTAAAATTAAGACTCAAAAATAAAAGCTAAAAAGAAAAATTGTTGTAGAAGCCGAGGCTCTAAAAGCATTGCAAAATGACAGGATGAATTTCAAATACTACCATTGCAACACTGCACAAATCAGTGTCCTGTAAAGAAAGTCAGAGATCCAGTACAGGGTAACTCATCATAGAGGGTGAAGAACGAGGACCCTGAGGAACCTCCTTGAGAGATCAGAGAAAAGCACAGTAAATTAAACAAAAAATGCTCTGTACTGGATTGATAGTCAAATGACATTTAGATAACATCAAATCTTTAGAAAAAAATATCCTACAATTCAGCAAGCCACATCTCCTCTGTATTTTGTCACCAAGTTGACCTGAATTTCCAGGACATTTTAGAATTCTATTTATTTGTAGGAAGCTGTTTTATTTTCTTCAGTATTTTCATTCAGTAGAGTTTTTGGTATTTCTTTTAAGCCTTCAGTGTCTAAAAAAAAAAAAATCGAACATAGATTCTAGAAATTCTTGGGTCAGTGGATTTTAGTGAAGAATTTTTCAGTTGTTTTTGTGCGGTTTGTTTGTTTATGGGAGGGAGTTGTTGGTTTTGGTTTGCTTTTTAAATTATTATTTGGGAAAATGATACACAAAAGAAAAAAGTATCAGAAAAGTTTGTCCAATACTACAGATACCCTGCAGACTGATAAACACAGTTGAAAAAATAAAATGAATATGTCATGGAAGTCTAAGGTTTTCCAAACAAGTTAACTGTATGTAATGTAAGTATAAAGAAACATAATATTCCAGGCAAGTTCCTATCTCTCTCAGAATATGGGAACTGTGTTGAGTATAACTGTAGATTACCAAAATGTTTCCACTTCTAAAAAAAGTTGTTCATTAAAACTAAAATTCAGATTTAAGCCAATGCTAAGAAAGGGACAAACAACAACAAAAAAATAACCATGAGTGCTCCACACTTCACAGAAACATTTCTGGTAGCAATTTATATCAGCTAATCTAAATTTCTCCAGGGATTAGAAGTCAGAGACTCAAATCCTAATATAGGTGTCCCAGCTATGCCACTGCAGTGGTAAACCTCGTGAGAAGCCAACAAAATTTAAGCCAATGTTGACAGGCATATTAACTCTAGAGGCTTTGCTTCAACTACAATGTAAACAAAGTGATAATGAAGGTAATGTTTTATATTTCAGTCAAGACTGGTAATTTCTGTATAATTATCTCAAATTTCTGCATGATTTAAGGTTTTTATATTAACTCTGTATTGGAAATATAGCTGACTTGTACCAGATAATGCTTCCATTGCTCTACTGAAATTACTATTTTCAACACCTGAAAGTCAGACACATCCCTCCCTTGTTTTTTTCATATTATGTACTTTCTAAAAACTAAAACCACTTACATGGAATGCTGCTACGAAGAATGTCAAAGCCAGAAAGTACAAGTTAGTATCAACAAAAATTCCTTTTACTTCATCTGCGTCCTTCTCTGAAAACCCTACGAGAAAGAACAAGTCACTGTGCAAGAAGTACCTGACAGTTCATTGCTGGTATGCTCAAGTCCAGAACGAAAGGAATCTAATGTCACCTGCACAAGTTTTGTTAAGGAATCCCAAATCCAAAACACGATGGAAGCTTTATTGGTAAAATCCTAATCCTATATTTTGGAAGTTATTTAGCTTGCCATAAACAAAACCCATCAGTTACAAGCCTTTAACTTATGCAATGACAATGTGTTTTGAAATGTTTTAAAAATAGTTAATTCACCTCTGTATTCTTGTTCCCTACCACATGTCAACATATATTTTTATCCTTGACTTAAGGAGAAACATCACAAGATTTGTAGCATTAAATCTCTTCACCAGCTATCCAGAAAAACAAGTGTCATCTATGCCCATAAAAGAAACAAACTGAGGGGTTAGTTGTGGTTTCTTGGCCTAAGGTCATTAAAGGTAAGCGTACCAAATTGCTGGAGGGAGTACACAGCATCCTGCATGTGGATCCAAAATCGGAGTTTTCCAAGAGATATTTTGTCATATGACACTGTAAGAGGTAGCTCTGTTGTTGAACGATTTATAACCTGCATTTCAAACAGACAGATTTCATTTTTAATAGCAGAAAAATGGCAACAATTTTTTCCATTCATTTTTTTAAAATTAAATTTTATCACAATTTTAAGAACGCAGTTTCTTTTTTAAAGGGAATAAGATCTTAGACTTCTATACCACGCTCGAAGTCTTTGTTTTTTGCAGGAAATGAAAAATTAGCAGTTTGTTCCTTTCAAGTTCCTATAGCAACCTCACTGCTTCTGTACACAAATGCCTCTGAGATGGCAGCACAAAGTGGGAAAAGTGTGCTTAAGACAACTCTTTTGACAGTTCTTCTCTGAAAGTATATACTAAGATTACCTAAACTAGAATATTATACAAACACCCCAAAAAATCCAACCAACAAATTGTAATCCAAAGGCCACAGTCAGAAATTTACTTTATTGAGGCAGATTTTGAGAGAAATTGAAAAGGTGGGGAAACAAGATGATGCCATTAGCTCAGACTAGTGAAAACACCACAGCTAATGCTAAGATAATTTTGGGATCTGGGGTGTCACAAAAACTTTCTTCCTGCAGCCCAAAAAATAAATCTCTGCTAATCCTCCTGTATCATCTACATTTTACTTAAGCTGGGAAATAAAAGTCTTAAATTGCCTCAGCTCCTTCTGCATGATAGCTGTCCATGTCCACCTCTCAAACAGGTTTAAAAGAACCCACAAAACCCCCCTTGTCCTCTCAGATGTTAGAATACTCAGCAGCTATCTCAGAACAAGTTCAGGCAGTCTGTTTTGCACTTCCAAGGATAGCTCAGGATGATAGATTGGCAGGCACTCTTTGCAAGAGTTCAAGATCTACTGCTCCAGACTCTTAATTACTCCCAATCATAATTCCCATCTCAGACCTGCTACTTTACACTGCATCTGTTTCCACAGTAATTAGTTAGCTGACACCTAACTGAGGTGAATGGGCTTCTTCTGATTCTTGTGACACAGAACACACTTTTAGACTCCCGACCTATCACTCAGATGTGAACTCAGGGCTACATTCATTCTCCCATTCACACTTTCCTCCAGTGAGTACAAACAAATCCCAGTTTCACCACCCTCCCAAGACCTTGTAAGCTTTTCAGACAGGGGCAGAACATGCAGGCACATGAGGAAGAGGAAGGGAAGCTAAGAAAGTTTTATGAATACAGCAGAGAGAAAAGCTTGTAAAACTGGAAAAGTGTCAGGGATCTCTGAACAAACAGAAGGAAAAATCAAGTGTAGTTACAGATGACTGTAGAGAACACTAGCAAGATTCTACAGCTGTTTATCAAAAACTATATAAGCATCTTCCAGACTGCTTCTCATTTTCAAAGGATTCCTGCAATTTAATTAGTCTCTTTTCAATTTCTCAGTCTATCAAAGTCAGTTAACATTTATGGGAGAAAGGGAAAAGAAATTTTACGTGTGGAGGACAGGTAAGAAACAAAAATTTTGCAAATGCCTGGGTAAGCTGCATGTGGCAAATGCACTCTCCACAGACAACAAACTACTAAGGAGGAATTTGGGGTAGTGTACGGAGAAAATCGGATTGCAATAGAAGACAGAGATGGGAATTCTCCAACACCAAAAGCAAACTAAAATAAGGTAAGATTACAAGACTGAATTCTTTCTCAACAAACAACTTAAAGCCCACAAGTGGTGCCTCACAACCTTAATGAGAGTGTGATGGCTGCTAAGCCTTTGAAAGCTAGGAATGATCAAATCCCTGCAATACAACCAACGCTTGCAGAATGGCATCAGAGCATCACACATTACTTCTAGCACTCTGCTTAATCAATACAACAAAACAGTGTGCAAACACTGCAAGTAAGTTCAGTGGCATGGATTTTAAAATTACCTCTTTATTAAATTCCGTGCAATCCCCAAAACTCCAGCATTTAAGCACATTTAAGAACATGAGGAACACTATCTCTAGACTGCAGTACTCACCACAGAAGACCTACATCTTGATCAAAATGAGAGTCAGTTGACAATCTATACAGCCCAGCACAAGCAGGAAAAACGCATCTTCAGCTTGATGATTTTAGGTCAGGCATAGAAAACAGACACTGTCTGTGTCCCTATTTACAGTCAAATATCAACCTGGCTCCATAAAAGATGTACCACCTTCTCTCCTTTTTCTTTCCTGCTCTTCATTTATCCCTCATTCTCTCACAGAATGTTTACTACAAGCCCACTCTTTCTGCAGGGCTTGAGAGCAGTTTGGCCAGTCACTACTGAGACATCACATAAGCCAGTGCTGAAGGGGAAGTTTGCAGGTTTTAGTGGAATAGTCTTCGAAGCACTTCCAGGGATCTTTAATGACTTTCTAAGGCAGTGAGTTACAACAGCATTAACTGTGGCATGCATGACAACTGCAGGAATGTAATTAATAACATGAGAATGTTGAATTCATTTGTAAACATGACTTGATCAGTTAAAGTTCAAGTTAATGTACTGAACTGGACTAGATGAGCTGTGATAAAACTTAAAACAAAGGACAAAGACATTACAAATGTATATCTAAAGAAATACTGGACAAAACAACCTCCTGTCAAGACTTGTAACAAATGCTAAGGAGTTTAATTTGCTGTACAAATTTGGGGTGGAAGGGACATAAACTCATAAAGATTCTCCTGAACACTAAGTAACAAAATCCTTTGTCTGAGCTAAAGTAATGAATTGGAGAGACAATTTAGAAGGTTTATGGAAGTTCACATCTACAAAAGTTTCCAACTAGAAGATACATAATCCAGACAGTGCTCATTTAAGTGCTCTCAGTTTTGAGACATTCCTCAAGACTGTTGATCTCAGTAACTCCAATTACCAAATTCCAGTCAGTGCAACTGAAAAGAACTGCAAGGCTTTGAGGCTAAGAACTGCAAGGCTAAGAGCTGCTAAGATCAACATGATTTAGATACATGGGACTGCCATGTGTAACCTGTAGCAAAGGAGCCGTGTGATTTCCTGCAGGAGAAGAGTTGGGCAAAAACTGAATACAGAAAATTATTTATGTTTTTCTCATTTATTTTTTTTAACTGATGTTTCACAGTCCTGCTTTATTTGACTGCACAAAATAATTGGATGTATTGTAACACCAAACTTTCAGCGGCTCAAGTTAGTCTAACATGATAGAAAGCAGCACCAAGAAATTTAACCACAAGTGAATTTTGAGGAGATAACAGAATAACTAGTGACTTATCTCAAGTGTAGCTCCACTATCAGCTGTGGATATTGTCAATATGCCTAGAAGAGATGAGAAGCTACTCTGGGATGCTAACACAACTTCCTCATATTAGGGAGGAAACTACTAAGAAGGCTGCTTCTGCCACTGCTGGTGCTACAGTAATGTCTTCCATATCCACTGAAAAGGCAGAAGCAATGGAATCCAAACATCTCTGGTGGAATAGAAGACAGTGACTGACAGATAATTCTGCCAGAGAGAAGTCTCAAAACTCAGATCCAGCTTCTGCAGTTACCACAGTAGGTCACATTAAGTTAAACAGTCATTGAGCCTTTTGTGCATTTATCGTTTTTCATTACAGCAAACAACCTATGAGAAAATCTTAATTAAAACAACATTGAAGATTACTGTTAAAACTGTTAAATGTAATTAAAGGTATTCTATTACTCACCATCAAATCTTTCACTCTGTTGCTTAGCTGATCAATAAATAATATTGGAAGGTAATGCACTGTCTTCCCCAACTGAACCCTAGGATGTTTAAACATGGATTTTATGACTGTAGTGATCCAAAAAGAAAACTACTTTTATTCAAATTAGCACTCATTCATCACTTTCAGATCTACCCATGTAGAAATTTCCCACCATCTTTTCAGGCACATTTTCTTTTAACACACAGCAAGAAATTAGCCACTAGCCTAGAATCAATCTTTCATTGAAAGATACCAGTATTGAAAAATTTTGATTTCACTCTTCTGTAGAAAGACAGAATAAGCAAATAAAAATACAAATGAAATTGGTTGTGATGATGCTGAAGCTTCTGCACGACCAAGGGAAACAAAAGTCTGTGGAAGAGAAACATGCTGAAGTTTACTGCCATATATTTGTATCCTCTGTTTCAAATATCCCCCTCCTACTGCGACCATGACACCTCTCCACCATCTCTCCCACTCATCAGTGCCTGGCAGGACATCAGTCTCATGCTCTGGTTCACATGGGACCACAAATGTGATGGCTGATGCACAAACAGGAAGGCCAAATACTACTGCACAGACTGTACAAAGAGCAGAAATCTTCTCTGCCATCTACAGAAGCTCTTGTTTGGATTGCTCTACCAATTGCTCACCAACCTGCATGAATCCAATAAAAACTTCTTAGCCTTCAGGACCTCTATAAAATTGGTTACTGTAAAGTTATTTAGCAAATTATGACCTACATGCAATTGCTTTGTCAGCATCTTAGAAAAGTATTTAGCCCAATGACCTAACAGAGACAAATTCCTAAAGTCTTCACTAGAAAGGCAGTTATCTACACTATGGTGTTCTCAGTAAAAATCAATGGAAGTAGCATCATGGAGATTTATACAGCCTGAAAATTCAATTTTAGCTGTTGACAAAAGAAAGAAGTCTCTATGCATGCTAAGAAAGACTGCATACTAAACACACAATGTGCAACAGTGACACAGAAAAGTACTAAACTGAGGCTCAGAAATAGTGCTTGGTTATATAACTGAAGTGATTTAGATTTCTATGTAATAACTATGATTAAAGCTATTGTTAGTGAAATTGCAGAAGGTTATTTCATATCCAAACTATTTTCCTGTATAATGCAATAACAAAACAGCACTGATGCAAATCAACCAGAAAAAAATTATTGTCCATCAACCCCAGTCCAACAACCCCTTCTAGTTATGGGTCTATTTGTTCTGGCTGGAAAGCTACCCTAAAACCCTGGGATCTGCTGGTTAACCAACTACTTCTGGATTTAAGAGAAAGGAATCAACAGACAGCAGCACAAGCCCACTACTTATCTAGTTGATACTGGAAGCGATTGAAGTAAGCTATGAGCAGAAGCTACTGCCTGCACCTACAGGCCTAAAAACCCATCCCTCTTTGCTAGTATTTTCTTGAGGAAAATGACAGAACGTAGGAACACATGCTGTCAAAGCAAAATAAATCAAATCCTAAAGGGAGAAGAAATGATATCCTAGGAGATCAGCTGTGCCTCTTCAGCACTTCAGTTTGTACAGTTTGTATCTTGCAGATGAAGGACAACTGGAAAGGGTCAAGGGATGGCAATTGCCCTGAAGGCCAGAAGGACAATTGGAGAACAAAGGGGTTTGAAGTCTGCTGTAGCATTCTACCTGTGTCTTTGTAGTCCTGCTTTGTCTTACTATGATAACTCCACACAGAAAAAGCATTCTAAACTTTGAGCTGCCCAGGAACCAGGTATCTCCAATAAGGCCTTCTAGTACATAATATCTTAGCAGCAATTTGTCACTACCAAAATGCAAGCAGTAAGAGCACCTGTTCTTGTCTCTAGGTGCCCATTTAAACATAAAATACTAAAGAACGCCAAGGAGGAAATGTGCCCTAAGTTTATAATAATTTATCTGACAGAATTAAGTCATCAACTTACATTTTCATGTAACGGTGAACATCAGCAGGGAGGGATGATCCATCAAACACAAAATCTTCCACCATGACATTTAAGGTTAGTCTTGACCTCCAGTGAGAGACAGGTTCATCCAGGGCATTGGTCTGTTTTTCTGCTTCAATTTGCTTTTAAAAAAGAATAAAAATACATACTGCTAACCAACGCAAAATTTTGAATAGGGTAATAATCTAACTCACAGAATCCAGGGAGTCATTAACTATATCAAAAACCAGAAGCCCACTAAGAAACAATTTACCTTAATATTGACCAGATCAAGTATTTTGCTCAAATACAACAGAATGGATTTTAAAGGCCCACTACAATCTGACACTGAAAAACTTCAATGCCCATTCACAGCCTTGCTCATCAAGAAGAAATATTCACCTAATTAACCTTCATACCTCAGGAATGAGGTATGTGGATACTAATAAGAAAAAATCACTTTGAACTCAGAGTTTTACAGTAATCAGATGTTACTTCAAAACAGGTAAAAGGATGTGGATGATCAACCAAACATTATCTGTTTGTCTTCATATCTTACTCTGCTATTTTACAACAGCAAAGCACATTATTTCACATGAATTCAATTCACTATAGAAAGCAGCACCATGCTGTTACACAGCAATACAGAACAATGCTATAATGATAATAATACAGAATGATAACTATACTTTTGATAGTATTTCTATCAAAAGCAATGAATCCTTGAAGTAATTATTGTTAACTAGGGAAGTGTTTTAATAACGAGCCAGCCTTTTAAAGAGCTCTGCCTCTGTACTGCAGAGTGGTCTGCTCTTAGCATGATAAGAAGAGGATTTTGATTTTTTTTTTCTGTTGTATCATCATTAGTTTAAAGGTGCAAGCACAGCAGATACTAATACTAGAAGTGTCTATAAAAGAAATTACTTATTTTGCAGATGTTCTTCTATAGGTGGAACTCACACCTACCTGTGTGGCTGATTCACCAGTGAGCAAATTAATCTCTTCTGGTTTGGGGACCATGTACGTTGTCAGAGGGCTTACTATATGCACCTGCTTACCATCATGCCAAGGCAAAATGCCAGCATGGTGAAGAAATACAAATGCATATAATGTGCCATTATTTCGGGTTTTCTTTGGTACAGAGACATTCACTGTCCTAAAATACAAAATAAATATATTATGAGATGACATAGCACATGCTGAAATATTTAGCTATTACCAAACATTTGGATTGCCTGGAATACAATTAATTCTGGCTAACATGTTCCATGGCTGGATGGGGTAATTTTTTTTACTCTAGTACTTATCACTATATATGCATTTCCAAATATTTACTAGTATATTAAGATAGTTTTACCTTTGTTCACTTCCCACTTTATTGCCCTAGATAACAAAGGACTGCATCATCGATTCTTTTGTTGCTTTCCTCTACTGATAGGTCACAGGGCCAAAATTATGACAGCACTTGTAAAAAAACAGCCTTCATGTGCTGAAGATGCATCACAGATTGTATACACAATACAAAGTTTAAAAAGAAAACCACAAAGTTTTGCCACACACTTTGCATTAATAAAATAACTTCTCAGCTATGGCATGCCAAGCACAGAACTCTAAACTGGAGCCCCAAACCATGAAGTCACTCCCCTTGTAATAGCCAAGAAATCATCCTACTTGCACCCTTGCATAATGCCTCCTCTATTCCTGTAGTCTTGCTCAGCTTATTCTGCTCTGAATACTTTCAATGGCTTAGCAGACCCTGTCAGTAAAACAATTCTTATAAGGTCTGTCAGAAATGAAGTTCAAAATGACCTAAACTGCAACCAAAAAGTTCTTCAGTCAGAGAAAACGAGAGGGTAAAATAACCTTGGATACTACGATAAGAGAGTCAAGAATGGGGCAATTATTTTAAACAAACAAACAAACCAAAAGTCAGACAGCAAATATGAAGAACATAGTTCCAGTCATTTTAACTGTTCAGAGGCATATGTAGAGTGCAGTGTTCTACTAAAAAATTTCTTTGAGGTCTTGGCACCAATATCCCTTCAGAAGATCCCCAAATCCTAGACTAACAGAAAGGAAGGCTTTCTCATGTGATTTTTAGCAGAGGAATAGTTATGGAAGAGCGTGTTGCTAAACACACGAAAGGAGAACACCGTCTGACATCTAAGTCCTGTTCCAGGTCTGAAGCCACAGCAATGAAGGACAAAACAAAACGGGTAGCCAGTGGGACCCTATGTGATTAGAGGCAACTCTCAAGCATTTCCAGGTACATTTGTCTTTAGACTTTCTCAATGGAAAGTAATTTTTACTATTATAAGCAAGGCACACTTCTGCAAAACGTTTGCCTGTATGGCTGAAAACAGCTTGCTGATCCAAGCTAACCAGTAGTGAAATCTACCTTGGCTTCATGCATACCTCCACCTATGTAACTCCTAGTTAGGATGCCCGCTTCAGAATTCAACAAAGAACTCAGATACCTTGGATACTGCTGGTCCAGATCCTTACCTTTCAAACTTGGATTCAATATCAAAATCCTCCACATTCAAAACGAGATCTATATTACTCTCAGCACCAATGCTTGACCGTGTGGTAGTGTACACACTTAACTGAAATCAAAACACAGCACAGAGAAATCAAGAGTATGATAAGAAATTCATGTATCACTACGGCTAGAGAACAGGTCTGTCTTTCAGCTTCACTAGCTCTCCCAGTTGCAGGAAGGTTGTATACACAGGGAAAGAAAACAGTGTACTCAAAAAAAAAAGTATTTCAGCTCCTTTTGGGGGCAGAAACACAACCACTAAGTACATTCTAATGGGATGACCTGTTCTGGAAGTTGAAGGAAGTGGAGTCATTTCACAGAACCAGAGACCTTGTCAGTAAAGGAAAGGGTCTCTGTCAGGGCTGGAAAGGACCTCTGGAGATCACCTTGTCCAACCCCCCTGTCAAGGCAGGGTGACTTAGAGCAGGTAACATAGGAGCACATTTAGATGGGTTTGGAATGTCTCCAAACAGGAAGACTCCACCATCTCCCTGGGCAGCCTGTTCCAGTGCTCTGCAACCCCCAATATAATGAAGTTCCTCCTCACATTGGGAAAAAGTGGGAGCTCTCATGTTTTAGTTTATGGCCATTACTTCTCATCCTGTCGCCAGGCACCACTTAGAAGAGTCTGGCACCATCCCCCTGGCACACAACCTTTGAGATATTTATATGAATTTATGAGATCCCTTCTCAGTCTTCCCTGGACTAAGCAGGCCCAGCATTCCTTCCGCAACGCTGCTCTAATCAGTACGTGTGTGACAGCAGATATACGAAATCAATAAAACTCAGGAACGCAAGTGCTACCCGTGCACCAGCCAAGGGAGCTCTCCACAAGGCCTGGCACTACCGAGAGGGCGTGGGAGCGGCTGGCCGGGAGGGAGCAGGGTCAGGGGGCAGCAGCGGGGTCAGAGGGCACGCACAGGCACAGAGGGCAGGGACAGGGGCGGTGCCGCGGAGCCCGTGACGGGGGCGGTGCGCCGAGGGGCCGAGGGCCGTGCCCGCCGCGCTCACCTGAAGCTTGGGCCTCCGAGCCAAGTAGGGCCAGACGCAACCCCCGGCCGCGCCGGCCGCGCCGGCCGCCGCCGCCGGGCAGGGCCGCGTGTAGACGATGCCGTACATGACCCAGCAGGTGTGCGCCACGTACACGGCGAACACGCCCACCACCAGGCTGGTGAAGGAGCTGCGGCTCAGCATGGTGACAGCGCCGATGGCGGCGGCCGCTCC
>VYXF01002465.1:195448-247206 GCA_013397295.1 Polioptila caerulea | reverse complement strand
GGGCGGGGGCGCTGAGGGGCCGGAGCACGGCCGGGGAAGGGCGCTGCTGCTGGTGAGGGGTCGGGAGCACAGGTCCCGTGTGGAGCGGCTGAGGGAGCTGGGCGTGTTTAGCCTGGAGAAAAGGGGTCTTGGAGGGACCTTATTGCTCTCTACAACTCCCTGGAAGGAGCCTCTAGGCAGGTGGGGGCCCGCCTCTCCCCCCAGGTAACAGGATGAGAGGACAAAGTCTTAAGCTGCACGTAGGAGTTTAGGTTGTACTTTAGGAGGAATTTCCTCACAGAAGGGGTGATTATATGTTGGAATGGGCTGCCTAGGGAGATGGAGTTGGATGATGGATCCCTGCGAGGTGTTTAGGGAAAGACTGGGCCTGGCACTTTGTGCCATGGTCTGGCTGATGTCATGGGTTGGACTCATGATGATCTCAGAGGCCTGTGTCCAACGGAGGGGATTCTGAGTGGCTCTGTGATAACCATCATTATTATCACCATTGTTACCCTCAGTCACACCCTGCTCTGGTTGAGCTGAGCTGCGCTCAAGGGAGCTGGGCAGGCTCTTCCCGGCCCATTGCTTGGGTTGAAAGGAGCATTTCTTGTGGTCCTTGCATGCCTGCTTCTGTGTGGGTCAACCAGAAGAAAGTGACGATGCGAGTGCTAACCTCAAGAACACCTCAGCTGGGAGGCTTGGGCAGAAGGTACTCGGGCAGAAGAGGCACAAGCACAAGTTACAGCTATCTGCCCCAGCAGCTCAGCAAAGTGGCACAGCCAGGAGTTTCCTTGCAGCACAGATGAGAGAAAACAGACACTTGGGTAGGCAGGGGGCATTCAGGCCTGTCCTGGTTTCAGCTGGGATAGAGTTAATTTTGTTCCCAGTAGCTGGTACAGAGCTGTGTTTTGGGTTTAGCATGAGACTAATGGTAGCACACTGATGGTTTGGCTGCTGCTCAGCAGCGTTCACCTCAAGGGAAGGACTTTGAGCATTCCGTGGTCTGCCAGTGAGCAGGTGCTGGGAGGTAGCACAGGTGGGACAGCTGACCCAAACTGTCCAAAGGGATATTCCAAACCACAGAGTGTCATTCCCAGTATATAAACTGGGGGGGTTACTGGGAGGGGCTGATCACTGCTCAGGAGCAGGGTCTGGCATCAGCCAGCATGTGGGGAGCAACTGTATCGTGTATCAATTGTGTTCCTTGGGTTTTATTCCTCTCTCTCTTTTTCTTGTATCAGTTTTCTTTACAGTAATAATAATAATAATAAATAACTTATCCCAATTCACAGGTTTTCCCTTTTTCTGATTCTCCTCCCCATCCCACAGGGGGAGAAGAAAGGGATGCACAGTACTTAGTCACTGCCTAGGATTAATCTACAGCACTTCTTGTTAGCATCTGGTAGGGGGCCCAGCAATAATGACAAGTCTGAATAGAATGCATTAGAACAAATACGGATATTCATTATATTAGTTTCATAGTTCCTGGTCACAATGTTGGTTTATTTGCTCTCAAAGCTGGTGTGCTTTTTCTTAAAGTTGCATTATATGTTACCTTAGTTGCAGGATGTGTTCCCTGTTGTGCTGTTTACCACCCATGGGGATAGAGCCAAGGTAATAATTTTGTTGTACGTTGCAGCTCTGCCTTATGATATGATGGAATAGCTGGCTGTGGAACTAACCTGGTGTTTGTACTCAGCACTGCTGTCAGCTCTGGGCTTTGGGAGCCATCTGTGGAAAACTGTTAGTAATTATGCCTTTTACCTTTGCTCCTTGGAGAACCAATCCATGGAGGAGACACCTTTTGAAAGTTTTGAATTGGTTGTTCAAACCAGCCTGTTCCTATTGCTGTCTCCTGCATGTGTTCCCAGTCTGGTCTAGGTCAAGCAGCTATTTAGGAATCATGCCCAGAGACCTGCCCTGGGACTGGATACTTCCTAAGTGGCAGGGTGTGGGGATTGCATGGCCAAGCTTTGGCAGCAGGAGGGGGCTGCAAGGATGGCTTCTGTGAGAAGCTGCCAGAAGCTTGCTCCATGTCCAGCAGAGCCAATCCCTGGTGGTCCCAAAGATGGACATGCTGCTGGTCAAGGCAGGGCCAATTAGAAATGGTAATGCCTCTATGATAACATATTTAAGAAAAACAAAAAAAAGAGAGGTTTTGGGCAATTGTAATTGGAGCCAGAGAAGAGTGGGGTGAGCGGAACAGCTCTGCAGATGCTGAGATCAGCGGAGAAGGAAGGGGAGGAGGTGCTCCAGGCACCAGAGCTGAGATTCCTCAGCAGCCCAGAGTGCAGCCCATGNCCCATGCTGGAGAAGCCAGTCCTGGAAGGGCTGCATGCCGCAGAAGAGTGACCCACGCTGCAGCAGTTTTGGGAGGATTGCTGCCTGTGGGATGGACTCATGCTGGAGAAGTTCATGGAGAACTGTCCCCCATGGGAAGGACCCCACAGCAGAGCAAAGGAAGGGCTCCTCTCCCTGAGCAGTGGGAGAAATGACTGGTGATGAACTGACCATCACCCCCATTCTCTGTTTCCCTGCACCACTGGGGGAGGAAGGAGGAAGGGAGGGAGGGAAGGGGGGGGAAGGGTGTTTTTAAAGTTTTATTTTACCTCTTATTACACTGCTCTGACTTTGTTAGTGAGAAATTTAATTAATATCTATAATTCTAGCCTGTTTTGTCCATGACAATATTCCATGAGTGATCTCAACTGATGAACCCTTTGTTACTGTCCAGTTGTGGAGGGAAGTGAGAGAAAGGCTTTGGTGGGAGCCTGGAATCCATCCAGGCCAACCCATTACAGTGGGACAGCATGGGCAGGTACCCAGGACAGTGGGCATCTCCAATGTATTGGAACTTCACCCTTGAACAAGTGCAGATGTTGGAAAGACTAGTAAAACATCTGGAAAAAGAATGCTGGTGCCCTAGCTATTCCAGAGAGACACAAATGATTGCAACATGCTGGGGTCTGGCCCGGGCCTGCTGGGTCCTCTCCAGCCTCACTCATTTCCCTCAAGGGCAGAAGGTCTCTGGATCTGCTGACAAGGGAACAGGCACTGCAGCTATGCCAACCCCAGCGACAGGCACAGCACCTGGCCCTGAGAACCAACCCTTGCTGACACCGACTGCCCCTGTGCATGAGGAGACATGGATGCAAAAGGCACCTCGTTAGGTAAAGGAGAACAAGTGAGGGCATCACAAGAACATGAGGAACAAGCAGAACAAGGTGGGATCTTCCAACATTGGGATACACATTTAGCAAAGGCCACGTGCTTAATGTAGACCAGGGGATCTGCCAATTTGGCTGGACCTACCCAATCAAAACTTCTATGTACTTTCATGTGGAAGGTGATAAAGTTTCTGTAATGCATGTAAAAAATCTGCTGGGGAAAGCCACCTGGGTTACTCCTGCCTTGGGCAAAGGCAAACCCATTTGTGGGATGAATTCAATGCTCTGCCAATGAGGAGGTGCACAATAAGCTGGAAGGGAGCATGTCCAGGGCAGCTGAGCAGAACTGTCCAAAGGGATATTCTTTACCACAGAATGTCACGCCCAGTATATAAACTGGGAGGAGTTGCTGGGAGGGGCTGATCACTGCTCAGTGAGGGGCTGGGCACTGGTCAGAGGGTTGTAAGTTATTATATTGTGCATAACTTGTTTCTCTTGGGTTTTATTCCTGTCTTTGTTGTCACCTTTTTAATTATTATTTTATCTTATTTCAACTATTAAACTGTTCTTATCTCAAGACCCAGGTTTTTCCTTTTTTCCCCCCAGTTCTCCTCCTCTTCTCACCAGAGAAGGGGGGAGATTGAGCAATAGATGTGTGGTACTTTGTTGCCATCTGAGGTTAACCACAACAAATCCATCACTTGAAATTAGAGAAAAACATTAAGTAAAACAATAACAAGTCTTCCCTTGAAATCTTCATATGGTGCTGAATGTCTGTCATTTCTCTGGTGAGCTTCCCCAGGGTTTCACTTTTATTCTTGATACTGTTCATATTAATGGTTCAGCTTACACTCACTGGACCTCAGAGGATGCCTCAGAGGGATTCCACCCTCTATTGTTAATTTTCCAGGTATCTAGGTGTCTAGAGTGTTGGATCCCTTCTTGTCTGTTTCCTGGATAAAAAAAAATGTAGCCAGAGCAAATTCAGTCTAATTTAGACAGACTTATTCTCCTGGAATTCTGGAGCCCTTCTCTGAATATTTTTTTATCTTTCCATGTTCTTCTTTAGGTACAAAAAATAGAACTGGAGACAGAGTGATATTGTTTTTTCTCTTTTTTTTCCACCTCTCCCTCCCCCTTTAAACCCCTGTATTTCATCCTCCCAGCTGTCAGGTAAACAAACACTTTTCCTACACATACTGACACAGAGAACACACACCAACAAAGCATGCTTAAACGTATATGGACTCAGTCTTTCTCACAATTATGGTTTGTATCCTTTCCCTTATTCTAAACTATTTTAAAAAAAAAAGAAAAAAAATCCAGAGGAAACCAAGTATTTTTTGTTTCATTTTTTTAATTCGGCTTCACGCTGAAAATTTAATTTACAAGCCATTCATGAGGAAAATGTCCAGTTGGGCAGAATGAGCCATGATTGTGTAACTGCACTCAACACTTGCTGTGTATCATTTAGGTCCATTTCAGTAAATCCCTGTACGCCTTGTACAGCACAGTTTAAGCACCTACATCATATGCCCGCTTCACCGTCCATTCTAACCTATCATACAAGTCACAAGAGAAGAATGCTCAAATTGAGGTATTTCCTTTAAAAATTTACTGGTCACTAGCATTCAGAGGTAATGTTAAATCATATAGTTTTAAACATTGAAAAAATGTACAAAAAACAAGTTCATTTTTAAAAAATATTATCCTTAGTCTTCCATGCATGTTAATAAAAAATATAAAAATCAAATTTATAACACTGAAGCTATACCTTTTGTTCTGCAAAAGTATTTCCACAATTGGAGCCACAAGGTATGGTCATCTTTAGTACAATACTTGTTTTTGCTCTTCATTTTATGAAGTATAGTCAGTTCAGTGCAAAGGTAATAGTCTATGTACACGTATCATTGGAGCCACATGAGGGAAATTTACAGCAGAAATATGCATTTAGATCATTATTATCCAGTAGCACTATATCCAGTCACAGATTTACACTGCACATCCAAGGGCTCTTACAATAAAAACCTTTTTTTCTTTAAACACACCAGGTCTGTTTGAACAGCCTTGAAGTCAGCAACAGAAGCTGCACCACTGATGGAACAACCACGTGATACCTCACAAGTGAGTCCCTACAAAACAGCTTCCTGCTCTGTCAACACAGGTTTCCACCTAAAAGCATCCTTTTCATGGCAGTGCCTAACTTGGATTCAGTAGCAGTACAAGAAAATTCCAAAATGTGATCATTTCAGTGTTAACTTTTTCAGTTTTGCATTTAAAGTTTCAAGTGTGTTCAAAACCATAGCAATCTTTTTTTTTCCCCCCAAAATATAAAAATGGTATCTTCAATGCAAATTCAACAACAGAGATCCAAACTATTTTTTTTCTGAGTTATTTCTTAGCTTGTTGATTACTCAATTTTATTTTTCCAAGAAAGATGAACTACTACCTGTGATAAAATTAGAAATGTCTCACACACCAGGAGAGATGCTGGGAATTACAAAAAGATTTAGAAAGTGGTCCCATTGAAAGGATGTCAAATACTTTCAGCACAATGCTGCAACATTTAAGTAGTATAGTACATAATACAAGGTTAGCTGATGGTTACTCTTGGTCCTCTTCCAGGAAACAAATTCTATGACTTCTAAAGAAATTTACTTCTGACTTCTATTTCTAACATTGCTGATTTACATGGACTCTTAATACCTTTAGAGCAATCTTAAAAAGTAATATAAACAAAGCACCAAACACAAACAACTATAGAGACAAGCAGCTGCAATGGGTTTGCTTTTTGTCTAAGTATATACAGTTGCTAAGGAGACAGCTTTAACTTAAAGGAATTCTAATTCACATATTTAAAAATACAATTTCATTTTTAGATGTTTACTTTAAAACTACTTTTGATGTCTGGAAAATACAGCACTGGCTAACCTAAATGTCCTTTTTGAAATATAAGAAATATTTTGCTTGAAGTTCATTATAAAAGAAAACATAGGACAAAAAAATATATACTTAGGCCATAAAAGATCTTTTTAAAGTTTATTTCTTTAGCATTTAAAATACAAAATTGTCTTCATGCTGGATAGTGAATAAAAGACATGTATTTGGGATTTCCCCATATACATTCATAGACTTAGAAACCTATTGTCAGATGAATTTCATTTCCAGTACCATGGTAGGATGAAAAGTGTCTGAGCGCCAGCTTTCTTCAGTATCCAGGAAGAGACTTTGTTTGCAATCACATTTATAGATCCTGCATTTGGAACATGGAAGTGAACAGGCTCACACGAAGTGATAAATAGATAGTGAGTCAGGAGGAAATCCAATTTAAGGTTTCACGGTAAACTTCTAATACTTCTAAATTTAATTTCTTCTTGCTCACAGGAGCAAGGAGAATCCCATAAGCTCTTTCAGACCTACTGTTACCTGGACACACCTGCCATGGTTGAAGTGTATGAAAAGAAAAAGCAGTTCTGTACCTAATGGCAGGCAGGAGCTAAAATAGTACGTGGGGTTTTAGTTTTGGGTAGCATTATCAGAACAGGACTCGAATATTCATTCACCTGCTGCTCCCGGCTCAGGGAGGAAAGTCCATGAATATCACTTCAGCTTAAGAGGCTGCAACAAACTTACAAAGAACAGACAGCAGAAGCAAGAACTAGGGATACAGTAAACTGAATTCAGCAGCCCAAGAGGCAGAAAAGATCCTTCTTTACTGTGGGAAAAGGCCAGCTGCAGAGTGAAAGCTTTGCTGCCATGCTGAGCATGGACGGGATTTTCTACTTGTTAATTCAGGATCAGAAGTTCAGCCTGATTTTTCTTCAGCTGACTTTGGCTCAGAACTGGCACTCTTAAATAACACTCCATCGATAGTATAAAAATAGAATATTACAGAAGTCATGACTTTTTTTCTCTTGCTTCTGACATTTTTGGTCAAAGTGAAAAAGATGAAATGTAACACTCTACCAACAGATTATCATGCAGCACCTTTTTCGAGATCCCCAAGCTGTCTCAAGTGAGCTGTGATGTTCATATGGCTCTGTACAACTCAGCTCAGAATAAAGCATGATAACTGTGTTCATAAAAAAATACCCCAAAGAGCTAAGTTACGTAACAGGAATAACTGGCTGAGGTGCAATCAGTGCTAAGGTGATTCTACTGTTTCTGTTCCCAGACACTGATAATTTGAAAACTGCAAATACATCTATACCCCAAAGTTGGCCTGCAGAGGAGTTGTCTGCTCTGCCACCCTGCTAAGGAAAGTGGAATAAACAGCCACTGCCACCACACACCTAGTAAAATGGTTTTGCATAATGAACTTGCAAGACAATCCAGGCAGTGTCAACTAGTGTGCAGAAATGTCTCAGCACATCTCACAGAAACATAAACCCTCTATGTTACAAGCCTCTTACATCCTCTGCTCTCTTGGTATCACCCATTTCAGTTTAACCACATTACACATGACGAAGCACATCACACCATCTGGGAAAAAGAAGCTGCTTTCTACAAAACAAATCACTCTTCCACTTGAAGAAGTCAAAGTATTGTTATCTTGAAAGAAACCTGAAATGTTTCCTAAAGAAAGAAACTGTCTCAACCTGAGCACTGTGAGATGCAGGAAATACTCACAGACCCAAGTTCAAGCTCATCTAAAGGATGCCCTGTTGGCTGCTGTGTTCTCTCAGTATTACCATTTATACATGGTTTGACCACAAGGTGTTGGTGACCAGCATTGTACCCCCAGTTCACCACCATAACTATTCCACAGAATGATCATCATCCTCATGTCTCTGAGGTGCTGCTGGAGGGTTTTTACCCGCAAGAAGATCTAACAGGGTTCCTGTCATGGTTTGAGTACTTTTCTCCATAATTCAAAGAAAAAAGGCAGGGTGAGAAGATGAAATCTCACTGTCTACACTGCCAGTGACCAAGACATTACTGGGATGTTGCAGTACCTTCCAGATGCTGCAGTACCTTCATGCAATCACCCTCTGAGTAAAGACTACCTGGCTTAAATTCTACCTAGTCAGGATAGCAAAATTACCTGAATGACCATGTAAGCCTTCCTGCTCATGTATGAAACAGATCTTGCAGTTTTGCTGGACTGATCAATTAACAATTTAATTATTAAGTAACTAATTATCAATGGCACTGATGAAAACTCTTACTTTCCATTTTGTATTCTTCTTTTGTTTGTTGGTTTTGGGTTTTTTTTTTGTAATGATCTATTCAGACTAATTTGTTAATTTAAATTTTCCTAATCAGCTGAAGTTCAGATACCTAAAAAGTAGCAAACTATTTCAAGTGTCTGGTTCACAGGAAACTTCTGTGCCTCAATATAACTTTAGGAGCCAAATTTGAATTTTATGAATTCTTGGCCAGCATATTTGTCATTTCCTATTTCTAGAGCACTCATGAAAGCTCCGCTAGAGAACAAACCAGAGGCTTCACATCAAGTGAAATGCAACATTTCAGAAAGTCCTATGAACCACACTCTGACCTAAAAAAAAAATTGAACTTAGTTGGTCAGAACTTTTAATAAAAAATTTGTTTTCTCTCCAGCCTAGTTCAGTCCCATAACCTAATATGTACCAAAACATAATATGTTTTCTTTTTCTGAGATCACTAGAGTTCTGCAACTAGAATTTTTAAAGTCAGAGCAGGTTTTTCTTTTTTTTTTAATTTTCAAAAATTTGTCCTTTAATGAGAATGCTATTTTTGAAGGACCAGAGAGCAGAAGGTGACCAAAACAGTTAATATGAGAAGCTATAGTTATATAAAAGTAGGAAGAATAATTTAATGGCAATACCAAAGATGAACTTATAAGGGAACTCATAAATAAAAAAAAACCCCACACCTGCTTTAAAAATTTATCAGATGCTAAAGTGCAACAATGATTTTTCCAGGAAAATGTTTAGTGCATTTTGTGAATACAAAAATACTCCAACCACCCCAATGCCTTAATTAGCTAACAAAGATATTCAGCTTGTATGAAGGTATTAATAAAGAGCTCTGTGTGACACTTAGCTATTTACTTCTGGCAGCTGTGTCACTAAGAGGTTGCATCACTTCCCTACTGCACACGTGTCCTTTTCAAGCCCTGTGACCTAAGGATTTATACCTTGAAAATGGGATTAGCAAACACACACACGTCTGGTTGCTATTTATCACACCTAGATCATTCTAGCTACAATAAATGCATTGGAACATGTCGGGTAATTATTTATAAAAAACTAAGCATACAGCCTAGTTTCTCCATAAGGCTTATAAACTTCCTATGAAGCATTTTAAATTTATCTGCTACAGCAACAGACTCCAAAAAAAATCTGTAATAACACTTGCCATACTGTGCTAGAGACAGTGGTTTAAATACACTTTGCGCCTCTAAGCATTTCTTGGGTTTTAGTGGGGTTTCATTATGTTTGAAAAAATATAAATGAAACAACAAAAAAAACCAACCCCCCAAAACTTCAGCTATTTTGGATTTTGTGGTTTTCTGGGTAATTTTAAATACTTGTTCAGGCATATGAGAAGAGATAGGCAGCCTTGGCTGGGTATCTCATACAATATGTAAAAATTCAGGTTGATGCAAGAACTTTACTGGCAAGGGGGTGGCAGTGTTACATAAGAGTACAAAAAATGCTCATCAGAAATGTCAAATGCCTTCATACCCCTGCATTTTTTGTGTAAGGATCATTTAAGTTAAATAGTTGCAAAGAATCAAAGTAATTTCTGCATATGTCTCCTTTAGGGGGTGTTGATATTACCTGTTAAAATATAGCAACCTGCCTATAAATTCAGCAATATTTTAATGGAAGGCATTTACACATCAATGTTTGGTGAAGCAGGAAGGAAGTTTTCCCTTCTACTCTGACTTAGCATCAAGTCACTGAAAGTTGCCTGTCACAGCCCAGCTGCTCGGCAGTGAGATGCCTCTAAAAAGGCTTCTCATGGGGAACGACTGAAACGCTTCTGCAGGTGGGGTTTGACGGAGGAGTTGTGACGAGTACTGCTGCAGTCACACGATGTCTCATGGGCCTCGGCCCTCAAGAGCCTGAGCTCACCACCCTGTGTGATGTGGCTTCTCTCTCACTACAAGGCAGTCTAATATTACATACTACAAATGCTAAAATTAATGGAATTATATGAATTCATCTTAACTTTCGTGACATGATGTGTGATCTAACAATGTTTCTGTGCAGGCTGATCTTCCATCCTACCATTCCTCCTATTATGTCTTTATCTCATTCAGTAATTTCTCAGAAGAGGAAGAATCACATTTCCTTCCAGTAGTTTGTTGTTTTGTCTGATGACTTTTTTTTTAAACGATTTAATCCACCAATTTGTAAAGGAGTTTTAATCCACCAAGAGTACTTGCTTGTGACTTGTGTTGGTCACCGGCCTTCTCCAGCAGCAGCTCTGGACTGAGCTCACGGGTGCACAGGACTTTCAGTGCCTCTTCACCACAGTGTGGCACCTGCCTAAGGGCCCATCTACTACAGGCTGCAGCACCTTTCAGTGCACTCTGCACAGCTTAAGTGCACACAAGTACAGCTATTACACTCACCACAATTACAAAACACCTCACAAATAAAAACAATAAGTCAATGAACCTATGGGCTTTCATAAAATAGAGCCCCAAGCTACTCACATCATACATGCAAATTAGACTCATGCAGCCAACATCAATCAGCTTTCTTTGCTCTTTCACAGATGTGGTCAACGTATCTCTTCCTTTGGAGCTTCTCTCACTTCAGAGTTGTCCACAGGATTCTAAGCTTACCTCTTTCTTCTTTTCAGGCACATGTTGGGGAACTCTTTGTCCTTCCCTGCATTCTGAAATTCTCAAATTCCCAAGCTCACATACAAAGCAAAAGATAACTATTCTTAGACAGCCAGCTTGAGCCATGTGCCATAGTCTTGTAGGGATACAGTATGTCCAGGCTACACCTTACATACTGTATAATTACAGAAAACAGATCTCAGGGACATCTCCCTGTAACCCTGCAGCATGATCAATAAAATCAAGTGTCTCTATTGGAGCTGTCTATCTTCTGTTTTCAAAAACTCCAGTGAAGGACGGCAGGCTGTTCACTTTACCTGAAACAATCCTTCTCCTTAGCTTAACAAGGTGTATGTCACGAGACTTTTCCTAATGCTTAACCTGTCTTTTCAATTAACAGCCAGCATCTACCATCCTTGTGGAGAAGAGTGTTCCTGTTTTCTCTACAGCAGCTTTTTCCATATTTAAAGACAGTTCATATCTTCCTTCAGTCTCCTTTTCTTTGGATTAAGGGATAATTTTTATCTCTTTTTCAGTACTTTCTGTCCTCCAGACTTTATTCAGTTACACCCCATCTCTCTCAGGTGCCCCAGTATGAACAGGTACCTCAGATAAGACCTTATCACATCTTGTTAATGCAGAAATACCACCCTGCTTCTCACAGGCCACATGCTGATGCATCTCTCCATCACGAGCATCTTTTCTGCAGCAGAGTTAACAGTGCTCAGCTTGACATATTCTGTGCCATCCCTGCCTCAAGATGCAGCACAGTAATACTCATTCCCTCCTCTGTGCAGCTGACTATTCCTACTTAAGTGTAGTTTTTCATATGCCTTATTTTTTCAATCAATTTCTCCTATTTTTCATGATCAGTTTTAATTCAAATCTTAGATTTTTTCCTCCTACCCTCTTTATTAAAGCCAGTTCCAGTTTGGAGACCTGCCACATACAGTTTGGGATTTCTGAGGACACATTCCAATACCCTAATGAGCTTTAAAACACCTCCTGCTATTTAAAAAATAGTTATAAAAGCATTTGGTACAAACAGATGTCCTTTGTTAAAATTCTTCCCTTTCAAATCTAGTTTTAAATTCCTTTGTGGAAAACTCAAATCTCAATAGTTTTCCATGCACAAAAGCCTACAAAACTAGTTAGAAATGACTTCAAAAGATTTTTTGTTTGGAAGCGGAGTTGCCATCACAGTTATTTTGTAACAGAGCCCTCCTCCCTACTCCTTGAGGCTTTTGTCACATTTCCTAATCAATGAAGCTCTGTGGTTTTACAATAATCTAGATTTTTCTCTGAGACCTCCAGTAGCAGTTAAGGCATCTGGCTTTATAAAAGGAAACATAGGTATTACTAATACAAGTGTGGTAAGTTTTTTTAACAGTTTTAAACTATTCTAAGCTTCATATATGTTCTGTGAAGTATATGTAATGCTGCTATAGAGATTTTAACTAGCACTTCTTCAGGATGTACTGCAACTTGTTGCTGGCTTGGCCTCTGAAGTGACTGCAACCTTTTCCGACTTGTGCTGACACCCCAAAGTTTTCATGATGTATTCCATGCTATTGTTATCTGTACAGGCTTGCTACAAAAGAAATCTGTGATACCTGATAAATCTAAATCAAATATAGCTCTGTAAACATTTCCCATAAAATGTTGTGTGGACATGATTTGAATTGGTTATAAGAGAAAAGCACAAACAGTTCAGTTATGAATTTTCAAACAGTATGTGGCATGTCAGTTTGGAAAGAATTTATGTTTAATTGCATCCGGAAGATTACAGTAGAAAAGTGTCGGGGTGAGGGATAAGGAGCCTTCCCTTTTCATTCTACCATGGAAAGAGAAACAATTTTGTCATTCAGCAATAAAAATAAAAAGTAATCCTTAGCAAGTTTTTGTATTACTGTTTCCAAACTGTTCACTGAAACCAAAACAAAGGGCCAAAGTATGCTTGCCTTGCTCAAGAGAATAATCCCACTGAAATCAACAAGACTGACTATTCAGATATGGACAGCAAAGTTTGGCCCCAGATAAACATCCCCATAACTAGGGAAAACACTAATCACCAAAGTGCACTTTACACCATAGTAGCTACAGTTTCTTTACACATGCACGGTTTGTGCGACACTTTGTACATGGAACTAGCCAATGGAATATAAATAAGTTGTGCCGCTTCCTTTTAAATATGAACATTAATAATGAAGCACATTCACATTTTTGCCTTTCAAAGACCTTTTCAAAAAAAAAAACATAACACCTTTCCCAAAGTAACCTGGAACATGTTGTTAAATATACCACATATGATTCAAAGGATGGTATTCAGGTAGAACTTTCACACACAAAACTGGTATTTGCTGTATAATTGGAGTGACTTATGAAAATCCCAAGAAAATACAACCCTCTCACCAGGAGAGGAAGGTAACAGTTGTAGTGTTAGTTCAGTTTCTTCTGTAAGGGCTTCCTCCTATCTCCACTGCTGTCAGGGCTGAAGTCAGTACAGATACCATTAGGAGCAGAAAGAGATGAAGTCTCCAAGCCGCTCTCAGCTCCCATCTGATCAGCATAGAGATATTCTTCTGCAAAGTGTGGGTGCAACACAGCAAATGTGTAGAAGTCATCTAAAAAAAAAATCGTTGCACAGAATCAGCTCTTTGAAACAGAAGGATGCTAAATTTGAATACTTACACATATATAATCACATGATTTCTTTGGAGGAAAATAGCAGCAGTTAACATAATGCTATCCCCAGTGCTTGTTTTAGCTTCTCAGCATAACTTTACCACATCCGCAGAGCTGAGATGCTGCAAAGAGTTATCTAAGCCCTCTGAAAACACTTCAGGCCAGAGCTTGGCTGTATGAAGGGGTAAACAGGCTCAGATTTGCATTAAAATGCTGGATGAGCACCACATGCCCTCATATAGCATTTCACTATTCACTGGGGGAGTACAGAAGCCCCATGGCAGAAGATCACTGAACATCAAGAGCAGTCATTTCTTTAATTCTTAAATTAATAAATTTAATTCTTAAATTCTTAATTCTTGCAAACATGCCCTTTAATGCTTTGCACTCATAGTTTGCTTCAACCTAACAGCAGCTGTCATTGCTGCCTTCTGCTTTCAAGATTTCAGCATTTTAAAAGTCCCAATATTTTACAGAATAATGTTGAGGAGAGAATTTATAACACAGGAAAAAACTCCTGATGTTAATGTTGGATAATAAAGTAATAATAAGAACAGGCAGATTAGTTCTTGGGGGAGTGGGGAATCCTTAACATCAAGTAGTAACATTTTGTGTTGAAAATCAGACCCTGAAACTTTGTCTCAATTTGCCCACATGACTTTATTCAGATGTGATTTGAACACAAGATACCACACAGGATCCAAGCAACAAGAAGCTATTCTTATAATGTAAACTGACACTAGAAAAATCTGGATGTGAATGCTTTCACTAATTCAGTCACCTACAGTGTATCACGCACCTCCCACTCAAATTCACTGTGCTATCCCAGAAGAGCTCATGAGCAGATGGTGATGTGAATTTCCCAGAGTGCAGAGCCTTTCAAAGCAGTGAAGCCCAGTTCCTCCTACAACTGGGCTGGTATGGAAGAAGGGACAACACTACAGCTTTCCCTCTCTGCCACTCTCTGAGATGACATGATTTTCCAATACTGCAAAGGGCAAGGGAGCAAGGGAAAGCCATATGGCTCACAGGGGCACTGAAGTTGTAGGGCAGCCCTGCCTCTGAACTGTTTCAAAGGGATAGGCAAGGAGAAGGCAATAAACATAACTTTATCCTTCCACTCACAAAAAAATGGGTATCCTTTATCCACAGTTTATATGGATCTAGAGCATTCTGGACCTATAATTTCAACAAAAGTCGATGAACTTCAGGTCATGAAAACCAACATTACCATCTATGTTGAAAAACTATGTGCAATAGGCTGATGGATCATATAAATGATAAAGTCTTCATGAGGAAAGGGGAACCCAAGTTGAAAAGAGTAACATTTTGGATAGATCTCAGTAAGCTGACATTGTGGGTCCTGCTAAAATAAGTTCTGAAAGTATTAAGGAATATTTACTGAAGTTGTATTCAGCAGGGTACAATGAAAAGTGCTTGAAATCCCATTTGCCTTATTCATCAGAAACGTGAAACAAGGTGATGTAGAAAGAACCAACTATTCCAGCATTACTTCTAATCACAGGTCTAATCTTCGAGCTCAAACTGAATGCAACTGTGAAACATTAGACTGAAGGAAAAGATCACCTCAGTCATTAACTTGAGGAAAAAGGTGATTTTGCTTCCCACCTCCACTGAAAACAAAGAGACAACGAAAGAAAAACCTAAAGTGAAGTTAAGACTCGTGTCTATATCTTTGCATTAAGTATGCATATTACTACAAAAATTTCAGGAAGTTTTTCTCCTACCCTTGAAACACCTTCCTACTACTTGATGCTCCTCCAGGAAGCTCTGTGTTCCCTAATCTTCTCTAGTTTTTGTTTCCACTAAGCTAAATAATAGGATAATCCTGTGGTTAATATAGAATTATTTTAAGCAAATAATTCTTCCTTCCCTGGTTCTTTATCCATACAGATACTCCAAATATGATCAATTTGCCCTTTTTTCTGGCTACAGCAAGCCAGGCAGTCTTCAGAACACTTTCACAGTCTGAATTGTCTATCAAGAGCTGGTGGAGAGTTTCCTAGAATTTGACATGCCCTCCTAGAGAACCTATTCAAATTCCCCAGAATCACATCTTAAGACTGATAAATCTTGCCTCTGTCTATATTAAGCTAAAAGGATAAGCTTTGCAATCAAAGTGCATCTGAACAACTAAGTCAACTCTACTCTGCTTAAGAGAACTGAAACAAAGATCTTTGGCAATCAGTGGACTTTCAACCATGCAACAAAAATCTAGATTTCCAACAATTCAGATTCACAATTACCAATCTAGTTACACAATCTTGGTTTTGCTCTTGGTTATTCTGTTTACCTGCAATCTTAGCTTTACCTGTGGGATGAGATCTGTGGCTTCAAGGACTCTACCATGCATGCAGCAATTTAGGTTTGATATTTAAGTATTTTATCTTTTGTTCTTACAAGTATTCCAACACCCTAGAAAGGAGATTGTCAGTAGACCTCTGATGTGTGTATCCAAAGTAACGTTAGTTCCATCAGACACAATGTTTTGATTTCTCAGAACTTGTCTGGACAGTATCTTCAGAACCCTGTGGTCTGCAAGCTTTTTCACCTCTCCTTTCTACTAAGCAGGTGCAACAAATTGAGCATGTGTGAAGTTCCGCTTATTCTCAGAAAGGCAAGAGGTTGAATATTTACAGCAGAAACTTTCAAGACAGAAATGCAATACCAAAAGTTTATTTGCAACTTTTAATTCTCTAATAACTTGAATATTTGCTTCCACTAACAAATTTCGGATATGTTAAAATTATGTCTTTCCATTATAAAATGAGCACTTCTCTCTGAAAAAGCACTAAGGAAAGTTTCAAAGAAATCGTGTAAACACCATCCTGCTACCTACTTTGTGTTGCATCACAAAAGACTATTCTTGACTACAGGATATAAGTTATGAAAATGAGAGCCAAGCACTCAAGTGGCCACTGCTGTTGCTCGGTGGTCCAGATTTTCTTGTGACAGGAACATATGATGGCCACTTAAGGAGAAACTGCAGATTAAATGCTATTATTAAGGATGAATATTAGAATATGAATTCTTTGGTAACTCACATGACGTGGTTTGAGTTCACTTGTATGTGACTACAAACGTTGCTATTCTCAAACAATGCAATGTGCCCAAATTAAAATTCTGCTACGCTTACCAGCTTAAGATTTGTGCTGGTATTTTGTGATTGGGAGGCAGGGGGAAAAGTTGAGTCACTGCACATGATGAGTTGGAAGGAGCAACAGTGATAGCCAGGAAAAAGGCAATGGGCAGGTTGGATGTGGAAATGCTGGGGATCCGGCAGATGAGAGGCACAGAAAGGAAAGGGACAGCACAGCAGGAAGCAAGGAGAGAAGACAGTATTCAGGAAAAATAGCGAGGACAGTGTCAATGATACTGATTTCAGTAACTCTAAAATAATTGTGTATTTGAAACTTTACATACATATTATATGATTGAAACAGAGGAATTACTTGTGTAGAAAGCATGATTTACTGACACTGATGTATTATTTTGTAAGATTTTTACAAATTAGATACATACTGATTATCCTGAGGGAAAACAATTAAAACAATTGGGTATGTCATAGGCACCTCTACTGGAGATACTTAATATGTTGGCTACCAACAACTCAGTTTATACTCAAATGGTACAACTAAATTTAGAACCTCACTGCATAAAATAAAGAATCTGAAGTAACATGTAAATACTCTGACTCCCAGCCCAATCTATTCACCCAGGTCTCAATCTTTCAAGTGCAACTTTCTCGCCTCCATTCCACCTACGTTACAGACTATAGAATAGGCAGCCTGGTTAACTCCCTCATTTCCTGCTCCCAGACACAAGAGACAAAACAAGACAGAGCTAAGGCAGCTTTCTTTAAAAATACACATTCATATACATGGAAATCACAGAAAAGAATATGCTGAAGGAGCTAATCCTTGTATTATGTGACTTGATGTGAAGAGAAAACTGAAAATATGCAAACATGGCATTTGATACCAAAGCTGAAACTCGTTCTTTTAAATGTAAATTTACTTTGTTTGCAGTGCTGTTGTCAGTACTGAAGTCACCAAGCCAACTGAAAAAGGTAGTGTTTAATAAAAATGTAACTGCTTTGTTGGTCAACATGAGTGCAGGCAACTTTGACATTTCGTGAGAGCTCAGATGCAGTTAGAATACTTACCATATGTAATCTTTCCTTTTCCTTCTTCATCTACAGCTCTAAAAAGATGTGTAACATCAGTTTGTGGCACACCCATGGCAGTCTTCAGAATATGAGCTAAATCCTTTTCAGTTACAGTTCCACTCTCTGACTGGTACAGCTGTAAATCAAGACAGCAAGATAAATCATTGCAACACTGAATGCCAACTCCTACAAACAGCACGACATTGAAGTAAAGCAAAATAAAAAGTTGGTATTAGAAATTCTAGTCATTCTCAGACTGATATGATATATTAAGGATTTCAGATTAGTCTGGGTAAAAACAATATCATCATCAGTTCACCTGTGTATGCTTAGAAAGTTAAGCTTGCTATAATCAGAAAACAGTCCTACATTTACAAACCTAACCAGTGGAAGTATCGTGATATTCAGTGACAAGACTATCAAACACTAACATGTTTTGCAAACATATAACTAGAATAATATTCCATCCATTGAGCTATGTTTCTAAACTCCAAGACAGTCTGTGAAACTGGGAGATAGATTTAGGTCAGCCTAAATCAGATACCATTTCCACTTGGTCAGGTGTAAAACTCAAGATTCCTCTGACCAAACTCCAAAAGCCAGCTTGCATAAAATGCCTGTATCTAAATGGTATTAATCATACACCAGTGATGGACACATTATTTTCCACAAGTATTTATTCTAAAAAACAATCATTTGCATAATCCTACATCCTAAAGAGTTACCTCCCAGAGTTAGCTTTACTAGTCACAGATGGATAACTAAGAATAATTGCTCACTGTACATCTTTGCATATGTACTGTGTTTTACCCTGAGAAATGGACCTGAGCACTTCAAAACATCTGTACCAAATAGAGCTTCATTAACCTTCCTTAAAATAACTCAATTTGCCTGTAAAATGTGAAGTGAGAGAAAGGAGTTTTTGAAACATTTCTGTCTCTTTTTCAAGCATGACAACACTGAAAATATCAAACCATGTAAAAAGTGTTGTTTTGGAAACTTCCTTTTAATTTCTCTACATTATTGAGAAAGTGGGAATTGAGGAGATTGAACAAAATAGGCACAGGTATGTCTTTTTCACACAAACAGAAGCTGTTGCCACGAGACAGTACATCTTAGTAAAATAAAAATATTGAAGTTCCATGGAAGAAGACATATGCTCAAATAGGGAACCTTGCCTTTTGCTCTCTGGCACCTAATCTGCACACTTTCACAGGAATAGGGCAAAGAACAAGATGTTTCTTTAATAAAACCTTCTACATTTTCACAGAACAAGCAGTCAGGTAATATTGGGTGCTCAGTATAAACACCATATTGACAAGATTTACAACAGCCTTTAGTTTCTTTAGCAGTTTGGAAAGGAAGGTGTAGCACTTACACCAGAGTGCTACTCTTAGTCCAAATCCCCTGCCAAGGCAGGGTCACCTAGAGCAGGGTGCACAGGAGTGCATCCAGGTGTGTTTGGAATGTTTCTGGAAAGGGAGACTCCACAACCTCCCGGGGCAGCCTGTTCCAGTGCTCTGCCACCCTCAACATAAAGAAGTTCTTCTTCATCTTGAGGTGGAACTTCTTGTAATTTAGTTTATGGCCATTGCTCCTCATTCTGTCATTGGACACAACTGAAAAGAGTTTGGCACCATTTACCTGACACTCACCTTTGAGGTATGTACATCTATTAATGAGATCCTCTCTCAGTCTTTCCTTGTCTCAAGACTAAACATCCCCAGCTCCCTCAGTCTTTCCTTGTAAGAGGAAAGACTCTCCTCAACCCCTCATCATCTTTGTTGTCCCCACTGGACCCTCTCCAGCTCCTCATCTTCCTTGTGCTGAGGAGCCCAGAACTGGACACAGCACTCCAGAGGTGGCCTCACTGGGGCTGAGTAGAGGGGCAGGGTCACCTCCTTCAGCCTGCTGGCCACATTCTTCCCAATGTACCCCAGGATCCCACTGACCCTCCTGGCCACAAGGGCACTGCTGGCTCATGGTCAGCTTGTCATGCAGCAAGACTCCCAGGTCCTTCTCTGCAGAGCTGCTCTCCAGGTGGTGAGACCCCAGCCTGTGCTGGGGCTTGGGGTTTTTCCTCCCCAGGTGCAGGACCCTGCACTGGCCCTTGTTGAACCTTATCAGGTTTCTCCCCATCAAACTCTCCAGCCTTTGGAGGTCTCCCTGAATGGCAGCACAGCCGGCACAGGTATCTCCCACTCCCCCCAGTTTCCTATCAACTCCCTATAATGATACTATTTTTCAAGTTCTTCAGTCACATACTAAACACCTTAACTTTGAAAACTTGTAGCTATGTGAAATGCTGAACTTATCCTGAAAGAAGTAGCACATGGCAGAGGACAGCATCGGTTGGAAGTCATATACTCATGAACCAGCTAGATCCTTCAATGGCTCCAGGTAAACTGTATGAATATCTTATTATATGTTAAGTCGTGACAGGAGGTAAGGAAAGGATTAAAAAAAGGTTCTCTTTCCTTTTTTTTAATCCTAGAATAAGCGAAATTTCCTCAGCTTGAGACTTTTCTTAACCCTTCCAATCATCCCTAGCAGGATAAAATGAGCCATACCTGCTTCCCTTCGCTGAGTAGCTCCCCTTTTCAATACATGCATAAAGCTTCTTTGTAGCTTTACATCTAACTTTATATTTTGTAATTAACAAAGGGACTCAAAATTATGTATTATGAATTGGAGAGAGAAGCAGATAACAAAGAAGAGAAATTTTCCTAAGAAACAGTTTAATTAACTTCAAGTGCTTTCAGAAAGAAAATTACCATCCAGTCTGAGCTTTTCTTCCTCTCAAATGATAAAGTTATATTGCATGTTATGAAACATGACAGCTAAATTTAAACAAAATATTTCCCCAAAGCCCTCTTTACATTTACTTCAAATTTGCTCATTGTAGTATGAAGACACAGAGTTGACCAAACAGCAGCTGACTATTTTTCTATATCATTTTATAGTTGAAGTGGACTGGGTCAAGACAGAGACCTTTCTTTCTGCTTTTCCCTCAGAAGCAGCAATAAATAACAGCAGCTACTAATGGCAGATTTCCCACAATATTTGTAGGAACTAAATACTTTTGATCCTCCCTCCTTTGCCAAATTTATTGGATTCTGACCGAAGGGTAAGAACGATACATGTGAACGCTAAGCATTCACAGGAGCCTCATTCCTTCAGCAAAACATAGTTAAAGTCATCATGCTGAAGAACCTGAACAGAACTACACAGAAAATAAGGCTGCAATGTAGCACCATGCAACTGAGCTCCATGCATTCACTAGTGAAGACAACATCAAGACTTAGCCCTTCTCGGTTTCAGTAACACTGAAGGCCACGTGAATTCAGGGCAAAGGGAAAAGATGATACAGGATGTAGCAGAGTTCACATGAAACAGTAAAATTAAAGAAACTAATTGAAAAGTAATAAGGTGTCAGAAACTCATTGGTTAAGCATTGCTGCTGTCACTTTCCCAAAAAGCTTGCATTAACAATCTATGGTGATGCTACAACAAACCACTGAGGCTAGAGCAAGATCAGGAGCACTTCTGGGAAGCATCAAGTCTGGACAAAGACTGCAGGACCACCACATGTACATGGTAAGACTAAGAGGGAAGAAAATTTTAACAAGAAGAAAAAAGGAGATAAAAAATAAACACTATTAACATGTAGGATATTTTAAAAAATACTTAATTAACTTGAAAAATGAGATTTGATTGAAACATTCTAAGAGTATTAAGTACAACTCAACAGATTGTTTTTTTAGAGGGACCAAAACAAAGGACTTGAGGTTTGAGACTAATTTGCTAAAAAGAATTCTACCAGAGTTTAATGAAGAACAATTTCAAACAGCAAGCATCCATAATTTTACACAACTTACACTTGCAATGCATTTCCTGTTAATACGAACTCTTAATCTAACTTTCCAATAATTTTTTTTTTAATGTAATAAAGTACTAAAAGGAAATGTGGAACCTTCTATTGNGAACCTTCTATTGAGTCTAATACCAGTGTTAATAATTTCTAAAAAAAAAGTAAACTACACAGAGCAAGAAAATGCAGCTTACCTGAAACGCCAACTGAATTGTTTCCAGAGTTTTGGATGGCTTACAAACAACTGACAGAGCAATGACAAATTCCCGAATGTCAATTACACCATCTTCATTCTGTGAAGGAAAATCTCCCCTCAAAATAGTGCAGCTTGTCTGAGAATTTTTATAAATAACTAACAGTTGCTAAAAATGCAGAATATTTAGAAAGACTGTTACATGTGCCATGACAAAATAAAGTCTCACTGAAATGAAATCACATGAGGACAAGAACCTGGGTGAAAGCTCTGCAGGTTCTTTTCACAGTCTCAGTCAAAAGTCACAGTTTAAATATTCTTGGAAGACAGTGCTGCTACTGTCACCCTTCAGTCGCATACTTAAGATTTTTCCATTAAACCATCTGAATCACTGGGCTGAAATTAAAACCAGAGAACCAGAGGACAATGCACCCTAATTTAAGTCCTGAATACATGACATCTGCTCCAAGAGAGAACACTGTGGACATAACCACCTCCTGGTCCAGACAGCACCTCATCCAGACAAAGATAATTGTCATTTCCTCATCCTGACTGACTGCCAGAGGAATGAAAAACTGTGGATCGGTTGCCAAGATCCTCCAGGTTTCAGGCTGGTAAAAGAACAAGCCATTTACTTACAAGACAAATGAAACCCCATATAACAGATACTTCATTCAGCTGCAATGAGCAGCAGCAGAGGCCTAGCCTGACCCTTTCTTCCTCTTCATATTTTGCATCTAGAAAAAAGATTGTTTTTGTCCAGCTGATACTCCTTTTAAGTTCTACCTGGAGGAATGCTTTATTTAGCTGATGATAGGTGCCCTTACCTCGCTCAAAAGGAAGTGCAAATAAGCAAATTTTATGGTGAAGTGCTCAGAAATCAGACCTCAGTGAATTCAGTTGAAATAGAAGTAGGCTCAAGTGGAGTTTATCAAAAGTAGTAAAATTTTTAAACTTATGTTTTAAACTTAATGTTGTTTCTTACCTCATCAAAAAGTGCAAACATACTTTCTAATGTCTGAGAAACTGGAAATTCCAAGTAGGCTGCAAATTCTTTGAGATCAACCTTTTCTCTCTTCATTTTCATGGCACTTGCAGCATATTTATCAAGACCATCTTCAAGTGTTTCTGGCTTCAGCCTATAAAGCATATTATTTTTGAGTATTTTAAAAATCAATCCAGTTTTAACAATATGTATTTCAAAATATCAAATGAAAAAATGGATGATTATGGTATAAAGCATTACAAAGTCTGAATTAAGAATTATTACACAACTTTATTGTCAAATAATGCATTTCTGTAATTTTAAAGCTCCCATTAGTTCTCAAACTGTATTAGGAATTACTGCAAGGGCTTAAGAACCCTGGGCAAACTCATGTCCTTTAGTCTACCTTGATTACAAGCCACACGTGTAAGCAGTTCAACAGGAAGAAACACAGTCTAGACCTAGCTAATAAATTCCAAGCATGGAGAACTAGGTGGAATTTAGGTCACCCAAATATGGCTGTATTGTAGGACAGTAACATAAACCAATTATGTTTCCAAATTTACTAATGTCACTGTACAGGAAGGACATGATGCATCTTACCTAAAAAAAATATCAGGGATTACATAATAGTGATTATACTGTTAATCCTGTTTATCAGTCCTCATTTTTCACATTCAGTCTTGAGTTGGACACCATTATGAGGTAACTCAAAACTCTTGCAGTTCTTACAGCTACAGATTTCCTGAGTCCTTCCCCATTGCAAAACCAGACATTGACTGACGAATGAACAGCTTTATATTTGTGTAGGTAACTATTGCATGGTTGTTGGTTAGTTTTTTGCCTAAGTCAAGCTTCCTGTTTCGGCTTTGCAAAAAAACCCCAACAAACAAACAATCCCCCCAACAACAAAAACACAAACAACCAAAACAAACAAACAAACAAACAAACAATCAAAAAACCCAAACAGAAAACCCCTACTGAATAATCTTACTATGAATAAAATAAATGGTGCTGCAGTTATGACACAAAGAAAAGCAGCTTTCCCCCCTAGCACAACATCAAGCCGATCTGGATCAGGTCTCCTCTGAACTGATTTAGGGTAACTTGGGCATCTTTCCACTCTGAAGACAAAAGATGCCATTCAAGTCCCCTACAATGTCCTTCTGCTGTTGCCTGTTTTGCTGCTTGCTGCTGAAGACAAGGAAAAGTAGTTATTCACACAACTCAGAAGCTTACACCAGAACTGTTCCCAGACTGCAGCTGGGACTCTTCAGCAGCTTCCTCTCAGTAACAAGAATGAATAGAATGCTCAATATCAGCATACTGAGGACCTTCTGAAAAAAGATAAGAGGACTTCTGCTAGGAAGATGATCTGATACATTAGCTGCAAAACTTGATCGCTTGCTGTAGTGACCCTTCCTAAATACTGCAACTTTTAAGTAAAAATACAACTCCCATGTTGTCTGTCATGACCTATATTGCCTTACCAATATGTACCAACTAAACCATGCCAAGATCTATATTTCTGAACTATAAGACTTGAGCATGCAAGAATTGTTCCAGAAACCCATGGCTCCTATACTTGTATAGAACATTCACAAGTTCTCCATCCTAGCATTAAAGCATCTATCTTAAATTTAGTCCTAGACAGTATAAAAGAGTGAGACACCGTTCTGCAAATATTCATTTTCCATGTTCAAGAAGAAAAGTAGAAGGAACAATAACAAAAACAACAACAAAAAAATATCCATAGAGGATTTGAGATGCACACAGACCTCATTCTCTCACATGCAGGATTACATGCAAGAAGTGTTCACTGCTAATACATCCCAGAGCAGTAGGTGAAATAGATTTTAACTGTAGCACAAGGACATCTGGCATCTAAATCCTTCCTTGAGATAAGCCCCCACTGACACAGAATACATAGTGTAACATTTGTCTCCAAATCAGAGAGATTTTGTTTGCAATGAATTGTCTCAAAATTCACCTTCTAGAACTGAGGGAGCACTCATTTGGTGAGTAGCACTCAAGACTTGCAAGATCTCCTCTTCACCAGTAATTAGGCCTGAAAAGCTACAGAAGCTTGAAGGCAAAACGTTGTATGGGAAGTAACACAGCTCAACACGAATCTTACAGGCATCTTGTGGTTTATGTGGTTTATGTTTTGTAAATATAGAAAGAGATGTGAGGCAATCTCAAAAGAAGTATGCGGATCAGTAAGGCAAACTGCTTCAACTACAGTATGACTGCATTGTACTTCAGGTAATCCAAGGTGGGCTCACTTCCCTCTAGCCCTTCAAATCCAGAAAGTAATTAATATGTTGATGACCATAAGCTGCTAAACTGAAGTCTTCAAAAGCCAAGTGCAAATCTCATAATAGGTTCTGAACCAATGTGAAAAGGTTTGAATGTCCCAATTCCTTTACAACTGTTACTTTTATCCCAATGGAGGCCATAAATTATAGGGAGCCAACAGCAAATGTGTTCCCTCTCCCTAGTATGAAATCATACTTGTTGGCTTAATAGTTTCCATGCAGGATCTAGGCTTTATGATATATAAAATTATTTGCTGTTGTGGTGTTTTGCTTAATTTTTTAGGTCAGCGCACACTAAAGAGAACAAGAAATATTCCTGAGTCCATGAAGATGGAAAGGACATTTTTCAAGATTAACAGCTATGACCACTGAATTCTTCACAGCAGACTTCACAAGGAAAACCAGATCCCTGAAGGTAGAATATTTTACAGCATAATTATCACTATTTTTAGCAAGTAAGCTAGTTTTAGCTATATCTGACTATTTGAAAACAAGCTCATTTCTTGCATGCTGGGAACCTGCCAAAAACCTTCTAGTGTCTCCGAGAGCTGGAAGAACAGCTGGATCTTGTTGCTAGCTACTGTAAACTGCAAGCACAGAGAAACATGCCCGAAGCCAGAAAAAGCACAGCACATTCAGTTTTGTGTCTGCTGATGTACTGTGCAACCTCTTGCCACCATAGAGCAAATATACTGAAAAGCTGCAAAACCGACCTTCTTGAATACTCTTGGCACACAAAAATCCACACCTTGATCCACAAAAGCAGGGGCTACCATGGTATTTACTGTCATGCCTGATCCATGATCACCTTCCTGTAGTGGACAGCATTGCTTTTATCACAAATGCAGATGAGCATTGCTTTTATCACAAATGCAGATGGTAAACATCCTCCAGAGGTATTTTTCCTTGTTACAGATGACCTCTGAGCACACTGAAGTCACAGCACAGGTAGTTAGCTGTGAGGGTTATTACTCTGGGGACACAGAGTTCTACCTGCAGTCTGGATCACCATTTCAGGCACACATGGGAGAGCAGAAGTCTGCATTGTAGTCTGGATGGTAGAGGCTGTTGAGCAAGAATAGTCAGGCAACAGGCCTGAGGTCCTTGTAGATTTTGCAGCCTACAGCTGCTTTGACTAAAAGGATCCTTATGGTCAACTTGATGAGGTAATATTGGGAATTAGAACAAACAGAAGCTTGAAACAATAGGAACAAATACATTCAAATCAGAACTCAAGCATCTCTTGCAGGCAACTACCTTAAAGCAGCTCATAAGAGGTATCTCATAAAAAGACAGACTAGACTTAATTACCACTTGTATGAACACTTCCTGAAGGAAAAGATATCCAAAGAAGTCTTTAGTAGGGCACAAAATCCAAACAAGATTCAATGTCCAGAACATGACAATAGATCCAGTTTAAGTAAAAACAGAGATTCACTTTAAACAGTGGGGTAATTAATCACAGAATAAATCATCAAATGAAGCAGACAATTTACAATGTATGAAAAAAAATATGAAAGCTATAACATAGACTGCACATAGTTTAGCAATTAGCTCGTTGGTCAGACAAATTATCAGACTGAAAAGAAATATGACTCCTTGAGGAGTAACGAATACACAATTTGAGAAGATAAGTCTAGGATCAATTATCTCATTGATAAAGCTGTCATTTTATCAGAGAGTTTGGTACAAGCCAGATGTACAGCTCTGTTAACAGAGCCCAAACTCTTGCTTAGAAGAAGCATGAGAACTCACTGCTGTACCTGCATGGATTCTGGACTGGATCCCATCCAGCTGAGCACAGGCTAAGCAAATTTTACAGACAATCATAATGACTCCTGTAGACACATAATGTGCACAGAAGTAACTCTTCAGTATAGCAAACTGAAGTGTAGGTTGATTTCAAAACAATCTAAACCAAAAAGAACTCTGAATTTGCCTTACTCAAGGAATCTTAAAACTGGGTGCTACCTCAAAAGTAAATCATTGCTCAAAAACTAGTATTAAGACTGCATGAAAAATCCATTGGATAAAATTTACTCTTCCAGTTATTTAGGGATGCTATTGGATGATCCTAATGCCTCCCTGGCCTCAAAACCTTTGAATAAACAGCAAAATGACTACATTATTATCAAATGTGTATTAGAGATGAAGTCATATTACAATCTTCATCCAATTGTGCAGAAAAATACCATCATAATAGCCTTCTTATTGGCACAGGCCCAAATTCAGAGAGGATTATATTTCACCAATGATTAATTGCTCATACCAGAGAGAGAACTTCTGGGCTGCAGTGAACCTCACTCAAAAATGCATGTAATGCAACTGTTTCAGATGTCAAAACAAAACTCTAGAAAAGCATAATTTGAAAGAACAGCTTTAAATTGAGCAGACAGAAGCCAGACAACTTAACAAGAGGATTAAACTGAATCCCGGGATTATCAACTGCATAATAAGAGATGTGGGCGGTTGGTTTGTTTTGTTTCACTTGTTTTTCTTCCTTAGTACTGTAAATTCAGAGCCTTTTAAACAAAGTGAGAATCTTTCTTTTCCCTTAGAAGTCTCTACTATCCTAATGATAGTTTTTCAGATAGAAGTCCTGACAACAGATTAATATATGCTGGTCATCTGAATTCAGGTTGCGTGCTGTCCTACATTCCTTATTCTCCAACAGAGCTTTCTCTTCTTCATTTTCATTTATGTACACAAGCTGAAGATGAAGGGAAAATTAGTGAAAGGAAATAAAATACACAATGGAAACATTAAACTCTGCTCTGTACTTTCAGGTGATGAGACAAGAAAATGAAAAAAGGTGTTTGCATATTGAGAGTCAATAGGATGAAGCTGTACATTTAGTTCATGGTAGCTCAATAAGATCACTGGAGAAGCAGGAGAAAAATTGGAAAAGAGCAGCAAGTTTTACTATTTGATTTATGTAAATTTTTCAGGTTTGCTGAGGCTTTTTTGAAAGGCAAAGCCAGCAGGAAATGGCACTATGGGAAGCAAAAAGAGAGGATCCACGAACCTACAGCTGCATTAGGAAGTCCATCTGGCAGTGACCTGCTCAAAAGATCAACCACCACCTTGTCCTTCTCAGAAAAGGGTGACCCCTCTGTCCTCACTATAACAAGGTTAATCCAGTCACAAGACTGCTATCAGCAGCACTTGTTTTCCCTCCACAGATGTCACAGGAAAAGGCAATTGACTCTTAACTGTATCAAATATTATTAGGAAGCCCACAGTATTCCTGATCCTTTTTGGAAAGAGTCTTCTAGCTCAGGAATGAACGCCTCAGACTCACTCTGCTCACTTGTCAGATGGAGAAGAAGAACTTTACAACCTACTCTACTCATTAGGATTCAGGGGTGTTGCTTGCAAGTGAAGTACAGTACTGTGTTGATTTTATACTGGTGTTTCTCTGGTTGCATGATGACAACATTCCACCTATACTCATAAACGCAATATTGTTACATGATGGGGAAACTATATAAACATAGATATATAATAAAGATGCCCCTTACATATAAATATTGTATATGCTCACCCAAGGCTTCTCACAAGCTTTGCAAATTCTAGAAGACACGTGTCTGAAGGTAGACGAAGCTGTCCTTCAGCCAAAGCCAGCTGACAGTCTTCAAACGTGTAATCTGTCACAGGAACTCCCAATGCCCTTGAATAAACCAAAGAAACACTTTCAACAAGACACTGAGAAAACTGACCAGAATAATTACTTTTTACGCAGCCAGAAATCCTGTAATAATTATGATCTCTATTCTGAAAAACTATAAGGAAGAGCCAATAAAAGTAAGTTTACATAGAGACAATGAAATATGGTACTCGATCTATTGCAGAGCATCTGCTTTGACTGAGTCCATGAAAATATGCAAAAACACAAGGCAAAAATTAGGCAGTGCAGAGACTTTAACAGACATTAATTTCATATAAGTGAATAACTAGGGCTTCAAAATTTTTAATCTAGAACACAAATATGTATTAACAACTGTGTACAATATTTTTATTATTATTGATTTATTAATGTGTTAGCACAATCACCTGAGCAGAACAGCTATTACCTTGAGCTAATATTAGTATTATACAAAAGGGAACATTATAAAGAACAGCTAGAACACAACATATAAAAACAAGTAGAGTTAATCTCTAAGCAAACATTTTTAAATGTATGACATAAGAAAGGTAGGAAAAAAATACTCCCAAGCCTTTATACACCAAACAATTCAGTACTGGTTTTTGCTTCAATTTTAACTTGATGCTCTGTAATAATTATAGCACCAAAAGATAATTGATGGAAATCCTGATATTGTAGCTGCCCTGCATTTGCTGTGGCAAAGTTGAGAGAAAGACAGTGCGGTGTGAAAGAGACCTTTAAGAATTCATCACACCAACATAAAATGGAATTTAGAAAGACAACACAGCTCCATACAAGCTACTCATCTTTTATTACACTTGAGTTTACTTATTGTAGTAAGGAGCATTATCTCCTTTATGCAGCCCTTTCTAGTTTGATGAAATCTTTACAAAATTTATTAATTTACTTACCTTAATTTTTTTCATCTACATTTTGTCTACCTTACTGCTAAGCACCTTTTTAATACATGAAGTTAATATACACTAACGGCAAGATTGATGCAAAACCCTGAGGCCCACCACACTAAGCAAACCTTTGATGAAAACTCTGCATTCAGTTCTATGCTTCATTACAAATAATTTGATCTGTAATGGCAGCTACCTCTTATGCAAACAATTTCTGTTAAACAGTCTCTTCCTCAGAATCTTATTCCAAGGCCTTTGAATACCAAGGTAAATAACATAAGCTGGTTCTCTCCAGTCTACCAAACAATTATCAAATTTTAGGAATTCTCTTATATAGAACATACACTAAACCTTAAAGGTACTGATCAGGGTTCCTCTCTTCTCTTTAACGCTGAGAAAGTCAAACATTCAGGAAGAACACTTCATTCAACACTACATTCAAGCTCAAAAGTACCAAATATGGTAAAAAATATAGTATTTGAAAGCTATTTATGCACAAAACACGGAATTAGAAGGTAAGGATCTTGGCTGAATAGCCTCCCCCTTCCTAAGAAGAAACAACAAAGAGAAAGGAACAAAAGGACAAAACCAACTAAACCAAATGATTAAGGTACATAGAAAAGTCATCTTAAAAGTGGAGTGTTGAAGATTAGATTGCCTCATACTGGTGATCAAAGCAATTAAATCCAGTTCCTCCAAAATCTTCTCTGCTTGATCTGTTCTTGTTGCATCAATCCACTCCTCCTATGAAGTGTCCCAGTAGTATTTGTAAATCAGTAAACTACCTTAATGGAATGGACAAGATTCTTGTGATACCTTACCTCACCCCACAGACTTATGGTTAACATAGCAATAAATCTGTAAAATACAGATGAAGAACTCCCCCATGCTGTAGGGATTTAAATCTATTTATGAGTTCAACCTGACTGAGAGATCAGGTATTGTGAGCATGTCAAGACTTCTGTTTTACAGTATTCAATATATTATTCTATTATACAAGATGAAATCACTGGTATTTTACAATACAAAATCAATTTTCCTCAGAAGAAGAAAAAGGAGTGGATGAAAGAAGAAGAGTCTATGCAGCCAGTTGAGATTACTTCCTATTCCCCTCTTTTGTACCAACTGTGCACTCGATCATCCCTATGGACATCCATGTCAACTGTCTCCAGCAATGACATGATACAGGCAGTATTACCCAGAGCAGTTCCATAAAAGAATGGGGCAATGAACAAAGATCTGGCCCAGGCAAGCACATTACACCGAAATTCATCATTCTGCAGGCCATGCTAGATATAGCATGTAACAGAAATGCAGTAACAGTACAGGCAATCAGCTGAAGCACAGGGAAACTACATGCAAAAGGAGAAGCTTGATAAAAATAAGTTAGGAAACTGAAAGAATGAAGTGTTCCTCTGTTGGATATATTAGGCAATTAAGAGAAGTGGTAAGACACTTAAATTCTGAAAGGACAAAAAAACCAACTAGTGTCATTGAAACGGGTTAAAGGTAGCAATTAAAATAAAGACACTTTCAAGAAACAAAAGAAACCCAAGCATTCTCTCAAGGGAAACAGAGAGATGGACAAGTTAAAACATAACCATAAGGAGGCAAGCCAAAGCAAGAAACAAAAGCTTGTAAAACGAAAAGCAAGATGCTCTTCCAACACATCAAGAGAAAGACCCCTAAGAAAGATCAGGGCACTCAGCCTGGGGGGGGAGGGTTGAAGCCTGACTGACTGCCAGCCCAGCACCAATGTCAGATGTAAATAACTGCTAAATAATGGTCGCCAAATATGTTGAAGGAGCCTAGCCAAAGAGGAATTAAAAAAAACAAACAAACAATCAACAACAACAAAAAAAATCAAAACGAAACCTAAGATACAAAATAAATTCCAAACAAAAGTTGGGGTCATTTCAGACTCAGCCAAACCACTAGGGGAAAACACAACCTGCATCTTTTTATAGCTTTGTGTACCACTGATATTGCTATCAGTAAAGGAAAATCTCCACTACAATTAATACCTACATGTATGCTCAATGTCAACATATACACAAAATGGGATTCAGAAAGACAAAAGCAGCTTCTCTTGTTCACTGGTTGCGATTTTCAAGCTGCTGGACTTAAAAGAAAAAAACATCAACCTCCCCACCCCAAAAAAAGAAAAAAAAGAAAAAAAAAGAAAAAAAACCCCTTAAATAGGGTACATATACATCCAGACTTTGACAATAACAAATACCAGAACTGAGGAAGGAAAGAAACACATTTGGTCAAAGCAAAGTTCAATCATAGAATCAGCCAAGGCCAGGTAGAGTTCAAGGGGCTCTTGAGTTCAGAAGACAAATCACAAGCTGTATAGGCCTAGCAGCTTAAGGGACCTTGATTTCAGCTCCGAATGTTGAAGAAACTGAAGCTGGGGAACATAAAAAGTTCATTATTTATGCTAAGACTTGTGAATTTTTTAATTTCTTAGAATAAAGCCTGGCATATTAGAGTTCACTGTAAGGCCTCAGTACAACTGCAACTCATAGGATTTTCTATGGAACCAGTTATCAAACTATTCTAACTTATCCTCCAGGGCAAACTTTTCCTACTTCAGTTGGGAAAAAAAAAAAAAAGATAATTTCCATTTGAGACTCAAATCACAAGTACAAGCTCACATTTTTAATAAACTAAAAATAAAACAACTTTTCCCATATCTTCATTTGAAAGCATTTTCCCCATCCCCTTTTCTTCAAACTACCTCTGCTTTCATATTCAATTAATATGAGCCCAGCCTTTTAAAAAATTCAGCAGACTTATATGGCCGGACATGAATGTCTGGCTTGACATACCTTGAGACTTTTTCCTTCCCTGCCTTCCCCAAGATGCTGGCTATTTACCCATCATGACAACACTACATGAAGTTTCAAAGTCAGCAAGTCACTCGAAAATAATAAACTCAAATGAAACAAAACCCCAAAAGCTTCCCTGCAAGCCCAATCTGTTAAACACGACAGTTGTTATGTCCTGGTGTTTTACACCAAACAGCTCCCTATGTCTAACACTGTGCAGTCAAATATAAGATGAATTATTAACTTCCTCATTTTCTGCATACCAATCCACTATGCATGCAAAATGCCAAATGTAAAACAGAATGTGACTGCTGGAATATTATGTAAAGTAAGAGAAAATAGTACAGGCAATATTATGACATTCAGAATGTACATTTCAACAAAAACATTCTCAAAATGTTTTACATTGTTCATAAGCAGAACTGTGAACTAATCAAGAGAATATTCCACAGGCTGCTCAAAAAAACCCCTTTAAATTAACTATAATCTTTATTGGGTGCTGAAAACATTAGGATTCTATCTAATTTGGTATTTTTCTTCATTATCAGATGTTCAGCAAAACGACAATACAAAACACAGCAGACAAATAGCTCCAATTATTAGCAGTCATCTGTACATAAACTTCCTGGACCAGAGATCTTTTGTACCACTATGTTTTAGAATCACTGATTAACCACATGTTTTTTACAGCACATCTCAGCTCCAATGAAGTAATTTTTTCTATCGGGTAATGAATATCACAATTTTGCACGTTTTAAAGACTTACTCCATTTCAGCTGATCTGCTGTTGAGTGCTTTCCATCTCTTCTGCTATGAAAAGTAAGACTTCCTTTAGTACGCTTTTCCAGAACACTGATGATTTTCCTGACCTTCAAAAAGCCCCCCACTCTTTTTTTCCCCATCCTTTCCCAAGCCAAAGAGCTGCCAACTATTTAGTTTTGGAAAGCCAGCGTAGATAGTCCCTTGTCTCTCCTCAGACTACTACTTTGCCACATTCTCCAAGCAAAAGAAGGTCCAGTCATGAGTCTGAAGATCACATAAGGAGTCTATTATCTTATAATAGTTTAATTTTTAGACAGATAAAAAGATGCCAACAGCTGTATTTCTGCCTGGTGTTGTTTGAAAATGGGTCCTGTAATTGTTGGTCTTGTAGACTTGCACATCACAAATCTTCAAGGAGTAAAAAACAAAGGAGGTTCTCCTTGTGTTGTTAGCATTCAAAAACCAGTTCAAACCAGACTGTTGCAAAGTGTTACTATTTGACTGTGCAGAAGATGACAAAAGGGAAGACGGACACAGAAGACTACATGTAATTCTTTTTGCCTTCACCAGCATGCTGAATAAAAGAATCCATCTCTCAAAAGCAAAATGTAATGCTCCTATGTCAAGCTTGCAAGTCAGTGCTTTAACTGTAGGATATGCTCCAACACAGGGAAAGTAATCCTGCCAAGCACTTGACAGAAACCATCAGGAAGACAGATGTTTCAAGTTCCATGTCTTACTTTAATCAATTTCAGCATCTACTGCAAATATAAAAATACGTCTTTAAATGTTTCTGTAAGCGAGGAAGAAAAACAAAATTATTGGAGAAATGCAAACTGGACCATGACATTTTGCTACTTCTACAGGAAGGCTGTCTTTCTGGGCTCACCAAAAATGAAACTTCAGAACTGCTGGAGAGTGACACACATGTTATTACAATGCTGAGTTTAACACTCAGAGGACCTAGGAAAACAAAATGCTCATATCAGGAATACTGAAAGAACTTCAGTTCTGAGTTGCTTATAGTTTTGAAAAACAAAGGGGCAAAGGTGTCTGGCTTCCATCAAGTTTCGGTCTCAACATCTGCCACATGCAAAAAAAAATTAACACATTTGCAGTATTTTGCCTTCCATTTTTTTCTCAAATTGTACCATCTAAACATATTCTTCCCCATTTTGAAGATAGTCTTTAAGAAAAACTAAAACTAAAGGAAAACAAATTGTGTTTTCATGTTAGTAAGTGGACTGTGGGTCTGTGTATCATCATCTAGTCAGCTTGTATCTGTAATTACAGGTGAAGTTACCTTAGACTTGCACAAAGAGCCTGCAGTGCAGATTTTCACAATCAGCTGCCTGCACTACCACTGGCTTATCTACGTACAAACTGTATTTTTGCAACTAACTAAAAGCTAAGCTACTGGCATATTTCTTTCAAACATATCTGAGTCCTAAAGAACAGCAGGGTAACAAACTTTTTCCCCCCAAAGTGGGAGGAAAAGTTATCTACTTTTTCCTTCAAACAGAATTTCTTTCTGTTTCTTTTAAACAGTGCTTTGATGACTACTAAGAGATGTCTTTCAGAATACAGTTGCAAAAAAAATTGAAAAATGAAAATTCAGCATTTAAGAACTACAACCCCACAACGAAGAGAGGCAACTAATGTATTTCTTTAGGGGAAAATACTCCAAACAAACCACAAAATCTATAATTCTTTAAATAGCTATCAGTAAATTAGGAACTACAGCAAAACAACACAAAAAGGTAAAAATGGATAAAAAGTTGCAATTGATGCAGCCAAGATGAATAAGACTTCTTAAAGCATAAGAAAAAAATACAAAAAAATAACATAACTAGCTAAGGATAGCAAAATTGTCAAGGCAAAAAAAACCTCTGTCACGTGCAATACTTTACATTGGGAAACAATTAAGGCAACATATCTTATGAATAAAAGTAAGTATTTCCCAATGTTCTAAGAGGGGTAGAGTTATTTCCTCTATCACAGAAATTTTTAGAAATAAATACTTCTGATGGCAAGGTCAAGTGATTTGTTCCTAATAATTCTAGAAGAGTTGGGATTGAAGTCTCAAGTGGCTGACAATTTTACAACACTAACATAGTTCCAGTAAATTATTACTTATTAATTTGAAGACAAAAAACCAAAAACCAAAAAACAACATGGGCCAGAAAGTTTGACACTCAAGTAGAAAATATAGAGAAGCAACTGTGGAACTTAATAAATTAACAGGCCAAAACAACCCATGTTGACTACCATCAACATAAGATGATAATAGCTTATGCATGTGAAGACCAAAATGATGATTTTGCTCAAGTAATTTAGATTTTGCTCAAGTAATGTAGATAAATGCAATATTTATCTACATGGCATGGCTTACTAGTAGGGTGGTTTCAGAATTTTGTTAGAGCAATAAAGAACACATGAAGTGAATTAAAGCTCAGAAAAGCACCACACTTTATTTATTGATTTTAAAGAGAACTGGCTGGACTGGTATTTAAAAGCACTCAACATTTTCAGTGATTTGAAAGCAACTCTAAACACAGCTCCTAACAGCATGTTGTGGGTGACATGGGCATTGACTAAACTGAGTAGGAATCAAAACAAGGCCAGAAAGACAAACAAGACAGACTTACTCAAAAAGAGGTTGAATGAGAAAATTAAATGTTAAGCATATTGTTAAGGTATAAGTATTTTAAGCAGCAGATGAATCTATTCTGCACATACCTTTTGTGCAAATTAAGAAAATGACCCAAAGGATGACAAGCATGTTCAGCAGCAGTGTCTATCCTGTCTGAATAATTCCAGTTCTGAAAACACAGGCACACTTTCACTTTTTCACAATTTCACTCTCTGGGCAAGTAAATACATCCAACGTGCAAGAAACCAATGTCCTAAAGAAGCAAACCTCTGTGAATGACAGCATCTCCTTGACAAAATAGTTTGTTCTCCCTTATATATACAAATTGAGTATCTAGAGACCACCATCACTCACATCTGTGGTCACTCACAGAAAAGCTAGTCAAAGATGGGTAAACAAAAATTCTTCAGACGGTCAATGAGCAGAAGTAGCATAAGATACACATGTCTTGTCAAATGCTTTGTTAAATGCTAAACAGAAGCTGTTCACAAATCAAGATTATTGTGAAGGCAAAAAATTTCAAGAGCAGAAACTATCTACTGCAGCACGCAGCAACTTCTACCAACTCCCTCTGAAATCAAGAGCAAGACACAAGGTTTCCACAACACTGGTTCTAGACTCACAAATACATTATTACCTGGGAGTGCCACCTTTGATGCTGTAAAATATCCAGTAGAATTAGACTTTTCTGCCAGAGAAATATGATTGGGAAGAGGTGTAAGCAGACATCTTAATAGATCCCAAAAGGACCTCTTGACAACAAGATGCGACATCGCGACTGACTCAATCCTCAAGAAAAGGAAGGCAAATTGAGATGAAGCAGTAATATTGTCCTTTATCCAGAGTGCAATGCTAGCACCAAACAGCACCTGAGGTACTTGAGGTGCAACTGCTACAGCTCCAGAACAGCCTTGACAGCATTTGAGCTGGAATCTCCTGTACCAAAAGCTGCATGAATAAACTGGGAAAGTCTGGAGAACTGAAGCAAGAAGAAGGCATCTGGAAGTGGTCAAAAGTAAATAATTTTTGACTATGTTAATGTTAACTGGTCTACAGTTACCCATGGTGTCCAGGCATCAACACTCTGTTTCATTCCCATCTGCATTTTAACTTCAAAACATGGATATCCAAACACATTTGTTTTCCCATTCACATCAACACAGAAACCACAGCCCCTGCTTCATCCCAAAGCAAGTCTCTTGACATCTCTCATTCTGACAGTCTTTACATTAGATCTGCATTCCTCTTCTCTGACCGCAAATGCTTAATTCTTCAGGGGTGGGAGGGAGAAATGTAGTCACATCTTTCCTCCTAAGTGCACTTAGAAGGGAAGGCTTGCAACACGCCAGTTGTTGTAAGCTTTTGTAAGCTTTCAAAATTTTTCCTTATAGCACACAGTCCCTGTTATCTGTATTGGAGCTGAGTTCAGAATGAAGATTTAGTAACCTGGTCTTCTACACAAAGTCTGAGGATAACACTTGCCAGGTGATGGTCTTAATTAACAACAAAAGTCTGAGGCCAGTGCCTCAAAGATTTTTGACTCCAAGACAGGATGATTCAAACAGGTCCTTTTGTTCTTTTCTCTGGTGAGGAACGTCCTCTTGTACAAGGGATCTATTTTTATATTAGAGTCCCAACATCCTGAAGGAAACTCCTAGACCTGAGTTCAACCAGACAAGAATTCTCAGCTACTACCTACAAACTGGCCCTTGGCTTAGATCGGAAACTTGGAAACGGAAGAGAAGTTACACAAAGGAAATTATGATTTCACAAGTTCTTTCAAAATCAAGATTAGGAAGATACATAAACCTCTCAAGAGTTACAAGTGATCACAGGCCTGAGGGTTTACTGTAAATACAGAAAAGTTATCTACTGACAAATGGAAGATTTACTGAAAGGACAAAAAATAAATGAAAAAGACATAAATAAAAACGCAACAAAAGAGTGAAAGCATTAAATGTTGCCTTTATTATACCCTATAGACAGGTGTTTTAACTCCCATCACATTAACATTAACTTCAAATAATTTGCATTCTATCAGTCCTGTTTCCAATGGAAGCAAAGCCACTTCACTGTGCTTTTCTGTTTGAAATAGCCACAGGCTAACAATGAATACATGGAACTATCCTTAACCTCATTAAAACAGTCACAGCTTCAAACGCAGCCCCAACAGCACAAAATTCAGGTACATTTAACTTTGCTAAAATTCAACCATACCCCTCCCAAAAAAGACTAAACACCCACTGGAGCAAGCAGAACTGGCTTGTTATATGAAGGCATTTAAATAAATAAAAAAAAAAAAAAAAAACCAAAAACCAAAACAACTAATAAAAAATAAAATCCAAACCCATCAAATCCTAGAGTTCTTGCTGTCTTTGCAGCTCCCTGGCCTCCTCAGAGGGGAAAGTAACTGCTGTGTAAGAGGTCTTGCAGACTCCTGCAGACTACAAGGTTCTCTGCAGGCAGACAACCACATTGACTTGATTTTGTGATATTTTCTTCAGTCTAAACCTAAAATCACACAACTATTTTTTATGCAGAATTACAACATACTTACTCTGCCATTACACGTCTGACATTATTGGCATATAACACGGGATTTTTTCTTTCTTCTTCTGAAGGAGTATACACGGGTAGAAACTGCATAGAGAGAACTGAATTATACCAAGAATATTTAACATTTTACACACTCTCTTACAGCACTATGGTGAAAATTGTATGCAGTTTTGTTTTCACTCACAGAATAGTATTAAGACTACAGAAAATACTAAAAATTAAACTTTTAAATGCTTAAGTATATGTCATACTTCTAGATATTCATATGACATTGACTCTGCTCACTTCTTACCTCATGGAACCCAAGCAGAGTTTTATCTTCATTTCCTAAGTGAGACTCAGAATATTTTAAATAATTTAAAAGTATGAGCACTTTCTTGCATAAACCTCACTTACCTCCTGTATTGTTTGCAGTTTTCCAGGTAACAAAAAAAAAAAACCACACGCTAAAGGAATATTGTCCTACAGCTTAAAAATTAAGAATCCAAATTTTAAGGACATCAGGTATTTATTGTTCCCCCTGCACATTTTGAAATCATGTATGACTGCCTAATGTACACATGAGAAGTGTTTTTATTTTCTGCTGTTGGATGTTTCGAAAACTTTTTCCCCTTCAGATTGGACATCAGTCATTAACACTTCATTGAAAGAAAAAAATCTAAATGAAAGCAGATGACCAGAGAACCACAGCACAGTTGATGTTGGAAAGTGGAAAATTAAACCAGAACTGCTGGAGTCCCGCAACAGAAAGGGCAGCTTTCAGAATGGCACAGCCTACATTAAAATATCTTCCAGTGGTTTAAGCTGTTCTTAAGTGTCCATTGAAAAATTATGTAAGCCCCAAGATCATGGCCAGTCTCACCAATGAAAACCTTCAAAACACTTTGTTCTGCCAAGTAACTAACTTCTCAGATGGGAAGAACAAGAGGGGATCACTCTGATCACCACTCCTACTCAGTACCAGCCAGACAACTCTCTTAGGTAGAGCAGCACAATGAGATAATTTATGAACTAAGTGAGCAAAATGCTCACAATCCTGTGAAAAGCCTCTGAATTTGAAAAAAAGCTGCAAGAAGCTTAGTTGTAGTACATATAATTACCTATGGGTAGTGAAAATGGGAATTATGACCTAGAAATTTCACACTGGTCTTTAAAATAGAGACAAACAACTGGGGAATCTATATAAAGTTTATAATTTCAGCAAATACTTCTCAATAACCATGAAGCTAGCTGTGTTTTTAAAATTACATAACAGTATGATCAACAGTACCAAACACTGTCACTGGACATTCATGTTTCCTGTAAGGGACAAATCTTGAATTTATTTTGAGTTTTGCTGGAGTTTTCCCTATATGTACTACTGCAGCTGAACATACATGCCTCTTGTCTTCTAGGTTTACATTACAAGCAGCTACACCAGCCTCATGTAATATACAAAACCACAGACTGTGAAGTTAACAGAGATGGAAAGACTGTTCCTTCAACTTCCAAACCCCATTCCATTAATTTGAGCTGCAAATGGCTATCAAGTAATTTGTCCAAACACAGGAGAAGTTTGAATATGAGGTGATTTCAGAGGTGTTCTACATGTCTGTGCTTAACTCAACATAAATAGCATAATCATTTCAACATCACTAACAAAACTAAGAGAAGAACTCTCAGCTGCTGCAGACTGTCGTGGATGTACGAACACTGAAGTTGACAGGTCAGTAAAACAAACGGTACATGAGCCAAAACAAACTACAGGATATATGATCATCTGCACATTTCTTCTTCTCAACGTTGCCAGCATTCCAGTTCTAACTACTGGATGGGTGGATGGTCAATATTTACAGAAATCTCCTATAAAACATAGATGCTCGCTTCTCAATACTCATACTGGATGACACACTCAATATGCCAGAACATGCATTATATGCAGAGAAGCCCAGACTAGCTAACTTTGAATCCTGATTGCTGGCTGTTAAATCTTTCCAGCTTTCATTTAATCAAAAACACACTGAAGTTGTGTTGTTTGTAGTGTGCCTCCCTGAGTTATTGGATCATCAGCACTAACTGTGGTATCCAGGCTGGTAGGTATTTGCCAGTATCTCTGTGCTGATGGAAGAGAGCAGGAATATCATCCAACTAGTTTCAGAGAGCAGGGGAAAAATATGACTTTGAGCAAAAAACAACTAAATTTTCCTATATGTTACCAGTCCTCACTGTACTTCCTTACAAAAAGTTTCAACAAGTAGCTGTCAAGTAGGCTGACTCATACTTGAGAGCAACATTGCAAACGGGTCTGCTCCTCTATCCTCTATCAACTCCTGCTTTAGTATGGAGTATTTCAAAAGGTCACTAATTAGTTTGCTTTTATTTTCCCCAAGAACTACCAAAGATCATAGCTTGTTATGCAAGATCTGTAAGAGCAAGAGAAACTCAACATCTGCTAGCAGCTGGTGCTTCAAAAATCAAGAAAGCTCAGCAATGTTCACTCCTCTGTGAAAGAACCCATTTTTCCTGCCTAGGGCAGAAAACCACATTCCTGAGAAAGGGTAAAAATCCTGCCAACAAGCTGGTTTAGCCCTGTGTGAGGCAGTCACTCCCTGGCTGTTCTGCAAAACACAGGCCACTATTCTGGAAATCACATTTGGCTTTTATCCAACTAAATGGATAACACAAACCACAAATATCTACAACACACACAACTATTGAGTGGCTGGTATTTTGCACAGTCATCAATTTTGAGAATAATTGATTGCCAAAACAAGCAAACACAGAGCAATGACAAGTACAGTGATTAGCATGCAATATATGTTACTATTGTAACACAGTGTATGAAAACATGCAATAGTTCTTCCTACTGATTTACCCTGCCATCAGTTCCATCTGTCAGAGCAAAATAGCTGCTTCATTATTCAAAAAGCAAAAGAATTGCAGAACATCTGTCAAATATCCTTTATGACACTTTTCAAATACTGTAATTGTCCACAAAAATGTAATTACTGTGTAAAATGCATAAGGACAACAAGTTGAAAGGAAAGGCTGTAATTGTTTCCATGTTTTCACTACAATAGTCTTCAGCCTTAAAATTACAGTATTTTCCTCAAAACAAAGTTAAGAATATAGATAGATTTTCTTTGTGTTTTCCAATTTCACACACTGAACAGTGCAGCCTAATAAGAAAATTAGCCAGACACTTTATAACTTATATAACTTCTTATGTGGCCTATAAGAAACCACCTACAATTTTTCCCCACAGGACAGTCCTTAGTTTGTACATCAGCATTCACACACTTGAATGTCTAACAGAAAAAGTTGGCACACTACTTGAAACAGCAATCAGGCCATTAGAAGACAAGAAATTTTTTCACAAAAGACTTTTTAAACTGAGTCAGAAATTTATCTACTCATTCCAAATCAGTAAAAAAAATAAAGTCTTATGCCAACTGGGAAAATGTATTTTGCAATTTCATTTTTAGACTGTATTTTCAGATATAGAAGCCATTTTCCCAAAATATAATAAACCTGTTTTTACAGACATACATACAAGATTCAAATGCAAACTTTTACTGCAGAATTAAAGTACAACATTATGTATTCTGCCACTGCTCAGAATACACTGGAGTTGTTTGTACTGACCTCGATTTCCACGGAATTGTGAAATTGACATAAAGTAAGCCACAGAATTTCAAACCTAAAAGGGGAAAAAGACAGAGAAGTATGGAGGGAAAAAAAAAAATAAGTAGTGAAACAGTAATACATTATGCTCCAAAGTAGCATCCTACTTGTAGGTATGTTGCTATTCAGACAAAAATTAGGAGAAAAGGCCTTTGAAAGTACTTCTACATATTACATTCTGTAAGGTGGAACAAAAGTAGTTTACACTGAAATGGCATCTTAAAAAATATTCAAAAACAGGAAGACAAACAGTGAAAGGCAATATATGCATAACGTGTTAAAGGAAAAATAAGTCTGTTTCAGAAAAATGCTGCATTCAGCACACAGAGTTGGCAAGATCAATTATGTAACCACTGAGATTTTATCATTACCTCTGTCTGGAATCAAAGTTCATTATACTTCCAAAGCCCGTTAATGAAATGCAGTACGTGTGTTTTAATAGCCTAAGATACAAGATAACTGGAATCAACTTGACCTTAGAAAGCATTAAGATTCAAATCCAGGAACGGATTTAGTAACCTAAATAAACCTAAATTAAGGAGTGGTGTCAAGTAGCCACATTTTCATACAGTGTCTAGGTAGTTACGGCAGTCAACCATTGTGAGGGGATGGCTGGTGAAAATCCTCTTACACAAAAAATGCAGTTCCTAGAAGCAAAACCCTACCCATTTTGTTATACTTCCATGTAGGGCTGCAAAACATTTTCCTCCCTTCCTTCTTACTGAGCTTCCAGCACATTAAAGCAAAGAAAAGAAGCAGGAACAACAATAGAGTCTGTGATTTGAAGTTTATGTCCCTGACAGAAACATCGAAGTCTGGTTTTTCGGTCCTTGTTCAAGAGCATTAAAATCCCCCAATAAGTTACAAGTAAACTTTTCTCTCTGCCATCTCTGTAATCCTCAAAGATTAAACCCTGAATTTAAATAAAAATTTAAAACTGATAGAATCTGTATCTAACTCAACTATGGTCATTCTTTGTTTTTAAGGTAGACTCAGTTGATCCACTCTGAATACTGTCAAAGCAGGAAAACCATTACTTTCAAGGAGTGTAAGAAAGTGTGTAAATTTGAATGTGACAAGTTTTCAATCCATCTGACAGGCTACAGCACCTTTAAACAAACAGAATACTCCTAGATACAGAAACATTTCCAGATTATGTTTTGGCTAACATCAAAACAGAAAAGACATATCTACTGAGAAAAGGAAGCCTGTTATCAGCCTTAATAGTATTTTCTGCTAAGACATCACAAATACATTTTAGGTCATCCAGGAGAATTAATCCCAATTAAGCCAAACTGTAATTTAAACTGACCCAGTCAGTTTGTATCACATCACATACAGCTGCAGATTCTGATTCAGCTTTAATTTAATTTAACTTTATTAGCAGAGATCAACACTTCAGAATAAGGGGTTTGTAGACATTATAGTGGTCTGAGGCAACACACCTACAAGTTTCTTTCCTCTTCCTCTGTGTATTGAATCCTCAGTTAGGATACTAAGGTGGAAATAGGCTACTCACCTTTCTCCTCTATGGCTGAGTTACTTTTTTACATGAATTGCAGTGCAAATGCAAGGGAAGAGGTAGGAGCTCACGAGAACAGAAATCCCTTTCTGCAGCAAATGCTGCAGTGTCTTTTTACATTATACACAATCATGAACTCATCTACTTCCAAAGTGACAAATTAACTGTAAGCTGAACCTTTGGAAGTAGTCAATGATTTCTTCAAGTCTCCAAATCATGCCCTCGATTCCTAAGTGTAAAGATGCCCTGGTTCCTAAGTGTAAAACTTAATTGACAAAACTCTAAATTACCTGAATCTTGGCTAATCCCCATGGTTTCCTCATTACTACTAAAATTTAGGCTCTCACGTGGGACGTTCAAAACAATACAATGCATTAACCACAGAAGCCAATTCCTCTTCACTTAGGGTTCAAAATTTGTTGCTTTCATCTTCACCTAAATATTTTGGAATTTCTACTCAAATCCCAATGAGAAAGTGCCTTTTTAAAAAAAAGAGGAAGAACTGCTTCATTTAATATTTTATATTACATGAATTTGCTAAAGAACCTCTAGAATAACATTTTGTTTTAAAAAAAGTCAAAATTATATTCAGACAATATTTTTTGAGTGGGTTGACTGTTTTTCATGAGAGTAGACCAATTTCAAACAATAGCCCTAGATTCTATACAGTAAGACCAAATCAACTTGCAGGCAATAGAACATGCAGAGTAGAAGCAAGTTGTTTACTTTAGGCACCTGGCTAAAAAAAACCAAAAAACAAAACAACTTGAAATAAAAATCTAAAATTTTTTCTGCTAACCAACAGAATCATAGCAGTAGAAGTACATTGTTTATATCTGGATTCCTCTTAATGACTATTAGTATAATTATAGAATAACAGTTGAAAGATATTAATCCCAAAGAATAATCAAATAACCAGCCACTGGTTGACTATGTATGCCTATAACTCATATAAATAAAAACTAATTGAGGAAAGCAGTGCTAAAAGCAATATAACATCAAGCACTTACGCTCCTGGCCCTTGCCACGTCCATGTGATTGTGTCCTAAGAAAAGAAGAGTGACATTTGCAATTAATTATTGTGCTTTTAACCTTTTACACTGCACACAGCATAACTGACTAATATATGACTAACAAGTTTTTGTGGAAACTTCTATGTTCTCTTTGCAAAAGTTCTTAACCCTGTTAGGAATCAGCCTATCTTTTTTTGCAGCTATTTGGCCAAAATGAACACTGTGTGAAACACTAAGAGGACAAATATCAGTAAAAGAAGGGAACAAGATGCAAATAGCAAAAGGGAACAGAGACCTGTAAAGGAATGTATAACAGGTAGGAATATGACAATAAAAGTCATCCCATTTTTAACTAATACTAAGAAACAGCTCAGGCAAAAAACTGCACTACTTGGAGATGTGATCTAAGTGTACAAGAAGGAAACTAAAAACCTGGAAATTAGTCCTGTTCTAACTGGGAAAAAGAGTTCAAGTTGTAAGTGTAAAGACAAGAAGACTCATTAAATTCAGGTTTCTGAAAGACCTGACCAGAAAGGTATTTTTTTCAACCTACTGAACATGTTCCAGTTCAGTTCTATGCTACCATCCAAACCCATTCTAGAGATTTCAGGTCATCACATGTGCCATGACCATGAAAAATCAAGTTAAACTCAAGTTTTAATTACCACTTAGAGCAAAAAGCCATCAAAAGTAAGAACAAAAGAAAGCAAACTCATCCATAAAAAGTGATAAACACGATTAATGATAGAACAACAGCTTGGAGAGTAAGGTCAATATGTCATAATGATCCAATAAAAAATTAAAACTTGACATTTAAAAATTATTTTCAATCAAACAAAATATGATAAAGGATGAGCCTATCTGTAACAATCAATTTATCTGCATTAAAAAATCCCATTTCTATGAGGTGATCTTTTAGAACTATAATGTGGATAGTTTTTACTGTTTTAGTTTTACTGTTGCACTGTTTCTGCCTATTTTGATGCCTCTGATAACACTGCAGTAAACACATTATGGGTTTGTTTTTTTCCCTACTTCCATTACTTCCATTACAAACCCTGAGAAACCCGTGTAGATAGCTGAAAACTTATCTAGAGATTAGATCTGCCTTACAGAACACCAAGCACTACACATCTCCAACTCAGCTGTCTAAATTGCAACAGCACAGAGGGAGATAAAGAAAAATGTGATCTCCACAAAAGTTTCTGGATCACTGAAGAAGTATAGGTTATTTCCAGAATCCAGCCTCATGCTGGCTAGCTGGCACGTCAAACTCAAGTGAGCCATGTTATCTATCAACAATCCTGCAAGAAATTCCCAATGTGAATGTTATAGTAGACAGGCATGCTTTTTCGTGTCAAAACTTCAGGATGTGTCAGGGATAATGGCCAGAAATGCTATCAGGGGAAAACAGGATTTTGATCTGCAAGAGGCAGATCCATGTTATAGGAGACTCCTACCAGCATAACCAATATCTTTATGCTGAAACCAACAAGAAGACAAAGGGAAGTAGGATTTTCCTTACATAACCAAGTTACCTTTTATATTTATCACAGCTACCAACTTGCTTCTGGACAACACTCTCTTTGACAGCATTCTGAGTACACTTTGAAACTACTGTATCTAAGTAAAGAATACTTTAAACTGTATGGAAGTACATAAAATGCTACAATAGCTTGGTTGGAAGGGACTTTTGATGGCCATCTATTCCAACTCCCCTGCAATGAGCAGGGACATCTTTGACTAGATCCTGTTGGCCAGAGCTCCATCCAATCTGACCTTGAATGTTACTCCCTCTGTTATTTCCCCTCAGCACGGGAGGAAACAGGGAGAAGAGCCATCTTCCACAGAGTTTGTGTTTGACACAAGAGGATATTGAGAATCATGTGCCAACCTTCAATAGGAGATTGGATGTGTTTTTACAGGTTCAGTTAACCTTAATATAAAAAAACCGTACAAGACCTGCTGCCAAACCTCTTATCAAATAGCACAGCTACTTGTGGAAGACATTTGGACATAAAATTCATTTTAAATGGCTTTGCGAAATTTAAACAGGTAAATAGTTTATATATTTTCATAATTTCGTAAGTAACAGCACTCTGACAGAAAATTCAAATGAAGAAACAAAGAAAATAAGTAAAAAATTGTAAAAAGGATTGCACTAGAGAACCTATGGGTGAAGACATTAGAGTATTTATTCTAATTAGAATATAGGTAACAGCTCTCAGGCATCCAGTACCTAAAATATTACCAATCTAGACAACCAGTAGCAAATTCTGAATATCAGGTCTAAACAATATTTTCAGCTTTAAAATTTCTTTCTGCTCATGCATCAAGAAGAGCAACATACTAAAATATTACTACTAAAAAGCACTGATACAGGACCAGAGATGTCATCTAATACAAATAGTCACAAGCCCCAAGATGACAGTTATTCAGGGAGCAACTCTAACTATAAAAAATACAAAACAGTTCTTCACAGCAACCAGAACTAGATTTATTTACTAGAAAAAAACCTGAATTTACTTCTTCACTTTTGCCATGTTTCAGCCCACTGCAGAATAGTAGTGCTTTCCCTAGCTCTTCAATAGACTACAACAAAATAAACATGCCAGAGTGCAGACACCTACTACATTCACGCCAGGCTCTGATCTCAAAAGCCTCTCAAAACAGCCAGGTGCACTCAAATCCAAGACTGTTCTCATCTCAGCTGTGGAGCTCAAAGCTCTGAGCATAGCTCAGAGCAGGCACTTCAAGCAAAACACAATGGGGTGAATGCACACACAATGTACATCTAAAATTCTCAGACGATGCAAAGACCTTAAGAAGTGCCTTTCTAAACCTAAAATTACAAAATGTATCAGTCAAACAAGACAACAAATAGAAAGCCAGAGACAGTTAAAGTTTGCTAAAAATGGTATCTTAGTGCATGAATACCAATATTCATTCCCTGCTCTGTTCTTACATGTGTCGTGGTTTAATCCCAGCTGGCAACTAAGTACCACGCAGCTGCTTGCTCGCTCACTCCTCCTCCCCCGGGGTGGGCAGGAGAATCAGGAAGAAAAGGTAAGCCCTGCCTTGCAGGCTGAGACAAGAATAGCTCAACAATTGAAACAAAACAATCTAACTCCGTATCATAACCAAAATAAACCTCACCTTCGTGTACCACATGATATTCCTTCTGCTTTTCCTCATTCTAACCCTGATGCAACTCTTCTGCAACCCCCAAGGTAATGCAAAAATAAAGCAGTAATAGCAATTACAGCTCCTGTCATTAATGCTTAGACCTTTGGAAGGTCTATTGGAATTAGATCATAGGAGGTTAAATGACTCAGTAAGCCACTGAAAACTAAGTGTTTTACAGCAATTAAAAGTAGTAGGAAAAAATAAAGTCCCATATGCAAACTCATGTCAGCTCACAATGAATATCTATATAACTAGTTACAATTTCTTTTATGACATTTTTGCAGCAACATAAAAATTATAAACATTTTCCTTTACATTTATATTGTTTTACTTCAACATTAAAAGCTCACAAATTTTTGTTAATGAAGTGTTAGGAACATTTACTATTGGTTTACAAACCTTGCATATTATGTACTACAGGCAATAATGCCATTTCAGCATGCACCTGAATTTTGTAGATATTAACAAAATAACATTTGATAGCTTTATATTGCTATGGGCTTAACATTAACTGAAAGTTACAAGGCGTATTAAGTATGACATAAGCCACCAGCATATTTGCCATTTTAAATGGCAGTGCCATCAAAATTTTAAATTATTTTTAGAAAAGAATCTTTTTTCCTGAAAAATATAACGATTATGTAATGAAAAGTCCCAGGCAGCCTGCTACAATGCACTTGATACTATATAAGCATATCAGGCTGCTATTCTTGGCACAGCATCTGCAAAGATAATTTCTGGATTTGTTACTGCAAACTATTTGACTGCCATTACACCTTCTCAGCCAAGAGCAAATGGTGGTCTGTGTATATTAACTTTCCCTGGATCCTTTTCTTTTTTAATCAAGCATATATTTTATATCAACCAGTAAATGACAGAAAGAACGGTGGATAGAAATATTTGTAAGCTACTCAGGTACCAAAAAGAAACAAAACCATTCCTTAGAACAAGGGGGTGTTACGGGCTAGTCAGAGACCTTCTGATGTGACTTGCATTGGTAAAAGAGACCAGGTGGTCCTTATTTTACTTCTGACACTCTTCACACCCTCCCTAAGTAACTTCTACTTCAGAAGGGGACAGACTGGACATGAAAATTGCCCCAGTGGGCTCAAAAACAAACTTCAGATATTGTAAATAAACACCACAATCTGCATTTTACCTGAATATAAATTACACTGGCAGACTAGTCCAAATTAGCTAATTTCTTAGCCAAGGGCATGGTGAGTGTGAAACAGACAAGATGATACTATATAAAGGTGCAGAGGTCCTCAACACATTATCCCCTACCATTCAGCCAATCACAGTAACTTGTGACTAACACCCCCAAAGGCAGGAGATGTAGAAACATCTTTCAGCAATAAATGACATGAAGAAAACTCTCCAGCACACACTGCAGGAACAGGGAGCACTTAGGAACACAGATCCTGGACAGAAACTGCCATTTGTTTAATCATTTGTAGAGTACTTCTTGTACCTGAACAACTTTCAGAGCAGAAACATTTAAACTGTCTCAGTTAAGACTCCCTATATATTGCTTGAGGCTTAAGGAATAAATACTTAACTAACAACAACTTAGTAATGATTTTTGAATTTTTGAACCTAAAAGGTTACACAAAGGCCAATGCATTTAGAGGAAAACACCCTGAATTTCCAATGACACTGCAAGCTGAACTTACCAGTTTGTTTGGGTAGCGTAAAACCACTGGCTGTACAGGAACCCCAGGAATAAACGCTCCTAGAAGGCACATAGGATACATAATTATAGTGCATTTTGGTAGAGAAGAAATTTACTGCAGCAAGAAAAAATTATACAACTAAAGGACTGATAGGGAGTAGCTGATGGTGAAAAAACAGGATCTGAAAGCAGCCTCAAAAGTAATCAAAAAAGCAAGCACTGGATTATGACAATGTATATCCTCCACTTCAGCAGACCGGTAATTAAAATGTTTGCTTACATTATCTAAATTATCCTCTACCACTTAGATATATTGTCATTTACACAAGTCAAAGCTTAGTACCAAATTCAGCTCCAAAAATGAATAAAAAAAAGATGAACATGCACAAGATGGTTAATTTATTCCCTGTGGTCAACAATATTTTTGGTGAAGACCTTAGGCTTTCTTATGTAAAAGAAGCTTTCTATTTTTATCTGAAAAACAACAATTTATAGGAAATTTATCATCTCTGAAATAACAGAATTAATGCCACTTCTATTCTGCAGTTATGGAAGAACTAATAGTTATAAATTGAACTAGAGCTATATTGAACTAGAGCTATTATTCAGAAGCATTGCTTCACTTCATGGGAAAATTACAGTTGTGATAAATGAGCAGCACAAGGTCTATGTCATTTGTTAAGCATTTTCTTGGTTTCTAATACAAAGATTGGGTAAGTATGATAATTATCTTATTCAAGACTTCTCTTAACATCTTATTCTGTCATGATGAAATTAACAGTTTCACTCAAAGTATGTTATTCTTGACAATTTACTAAGGTCTTCCTAATATTCCAATTAAAATTAAGAACCGAATAATTGAAGTACACAGTATTCCTAGCATAATGTTGGCTTTACAAAATAACTGTTGAAACATAAAAGGAGTAATTGTTTATAGAGTATAAACATCTTCATATGAAGGTAGTCTGTATAGAATTCTTAAGAGATTTGGAGGCCAGTGGTGCCTTCTGCTCAGTCTCAAAGAACAGTCTAAGCAACTTTTGAAATAATCCAAAGCTGACAAAAGCTGAGTGGCAGGTGACAACACTACCATTTAAACACAAAGAAAAAAAACCAAGAAAATGTGTAGTAAGAGCAAGGGAGTGCAGGCCATGTTAGTAGAATGGGGAAAGGCATCCTGATAGAACTAAGTTGAATAGAGACCTAAAGTAATGTGATACAAGTGAGGAATTTTGAGGCAAAGGACTTCTGGAAGGCTGGATGGATACAGAAGCAGGTTTCAGTAGGAAAAGTGAGACAGTCAAGAGGAAGACAGCAGCATGTACTAGAACATGATCAGAACAGAGGAAGACAGAGTGAGAATGTAAGGATGAAATACATGGTGCCTGGAATGTCTATGGCATAGAGGGAAGGCAGGAAAACAGAGCTTCACATGAAGTCAGGCTAGCTTTCAAAGCATGGTCAGGATTCAGGTGGAGAGAGGACAGCCAAGAGCTACAGAAGTGGATGTTTCCCTAATCACCATTCATGTAAAAAGGTAAGAGCTGAGAGAGGAGTCAGAGATTCCTTCAGTCAAATGAATCAGTACAAGGAGCCACAAGGCTGATTCACTGCATGATATTCTAACAGTCATATTTAAATTGCAAGCCAAACAAAACACAAGATGCACAGTAAGCCCAGAAACTAGGCAGAAAACTAGGAAGTTAAAAAAACACATTCAAAACCACCTGGCTCACTGAAGCTTATTCATTGACCATCTCCTTACCTACATGACAAAGGCAAGTTTACATTAAAGGTTAGTGGTTTACTGCAGTACTGGCATTTCTCCCTACTGGAAATGCAGTTTACAGCTGCAGCAATATTCAGTGTTGCACCCTCTACTAATCTGATAAACTAAAAGGGTGATACTATTGAAAAGAGCTTAGAACACAGATGTTAGGGAAAAATTGTAAAAAATGGCAGCCTCTGTAACAATGTTACATGGGAAACATTTTCATGTCATCTTCACCAGAATGCAACTCCACAGAACAGTTAGAGAGGGATCAGCCAGATCCAACACAGCAACAAGTGCTGGGTAGCGTGAAATAGATACACTATAAAGCTCAAGGTAGCAGTGAGTATCTAAATGCTCCATGACAGACCCAAAATAGGAAATGGAGGGGGCAAGAAA
>VYXF01002465.1:176773-195413 GCA_013397295.1 Polioptila caerulea | reverse complement strand
AAAAAAAAAAAAAGCAAAAAGACACAACCACAAACAAAAGCCCAGGAAGGAACATTACTCCCCCAGCTCATATGCATCTCAGAAGCCAAGAAAAAACCTGAATTATCAAAACTGTTTTGTTCAATGGCAGAATTACAATCTTCCTGTAGCATAAGAAAATTTATATTCCAATTTCACCCTACTGCGAGGTTTTTAACTCAACTTCTGCAGCAGCAAGCAAATTAAAACGCAAGAAAATGAAGATACAAGGACATTCTGTAGAGAACAGAGAAATGAGCATAATACCTACCAGGTTTGAATGTAATTAGACAGGATCGGTTTGTGCAAGTGCCCTCTGGGAATATCATTATCTTGAAGTAAAAAAAAAGTTGACTTTTAAGAAATATTTCAATGTGAATTTATTTATAAATACATCTTTTCAAAGCTGTTATTAACTGGTTACAGCAAAAATGTTCTCAGGGAAAAACAGTTCAGGCAGAGTAAAAAAAAAAAAAAAAGTGCTAACGATGTCAAGTAAAGTTCTACCTTAATAGGAAAAATATTTCTCTTTATCTGTGTTTTTGCCTCTTTCTTGCCCTCCAATAATAATTCTATTTACTGGAACACTGACAGTGACTAGAAACACTTGTTAAGTATGAGTATTTTCACCCAAGATTTTGGTGCTGGCGGAAGTATCATAGTCTCTTTTGTACCAGAACAAAATTCCTGCTCCCAGGCTACCTACAGGCTATGAAAAGACAGCTATTTTCTCTTTGCTATTCCTTGGCATGTGCACAGATGCCCAAATGACAGAGACAGAAAATACCTGAACAGAATTCTAAAACAAACAGCAAAAAATGCTTAAGTTGAACCAATTAAGCAGAAGAGGGTAGACTGTACAAAACCAAAGAAAGCCCCCCCCAAATCCATATCATAAGGGAATAAAGCAATGGATTAGAATTAACATTACTAGTTTTATTGCCCCCTCTGTCCTCGTTTGCTTTGAAATCTAATGATGAAAGTCATGATGCAAAAGCTATATATCACCTGTCACATTGTTTATAGCTGTTTATAATGATTTTGCAGACTAGTATGCAGAGGCATACCCACTGTTAGCAGCAAGAATCCCATAAAAAATATACAGTACCGTAATCTCAAAAGAATCACAGGAATGCTTCAAATTTACTAAATAATCACATGCTTCTAGGAATCTGAGATCTTAAATAATTATCCTTTCCTTCCCATTACTCTCTTTCAAGGCACATTATAAACAGCCACATTTTAGGTGAAGAAAAAAGCCCTGAGACAATTATTTTATTCACGCTTTCATCACATGTTTTGAAAGAGGTGGTTATTGGAACATCCACATTTTTGGGCTGCTTTGCCCAGTATATCACATCTCCAACAATGGCAGTGCCAAAATCTTGTGAAGGGCGAGAACACACAGTACTTCCCCAGGTATTTTGGTGAGCACTTTGGTTTTTTCTTCTTAGAAGACTCCCTCACCTGCTGTGGTCTGTCCATTTAGTACCATTTAACAGCTGTCTACCCATGTACTTACCTGGTTTCCCTTGAAACACAATGTGAGACAGATGAGAATCTTACATCTTATCTTCTAGAAAGAGGAGGTGGGGGAAATTTCACACACACACCCCACCCCAAGCCATCTAAATGAAAAAAGTAAACTGCATACCCAAAGCCTGAAAATGCCAAATACCATCTCTTGCAGAGCAGCAGAATACAGTACCTGTGGCCATTTACCATCAGACTGGGCACGCCTCTTTATCTCTTCAACAGTTTTCCTGCGGGAATCCTGGTCTGACCGAGATACAAATACTGGTCGGATATATTTGATCAGAGCTGAAGAGGAGGGAAAACAAAAACAAGAACTAGCCTTTATTTTCCTTTTGTTTGAAAAAGATCCCACATCCCCTCCATACATCCATCTCTTCCAATTAGTCCTCTGGATGAAAATTTTTGTCAGAAGAACATAACTACTTTACTATATTACACTGCAAAATAAATATTACTTTACTATATTACACAGCTTAATTATTGCAGTTTTATTGAAATATTTTCATAAGTGTCTGTGAGGAAAATAGTTTTCACAATTTTGGCATTTTGCACTTTTTCAATTTTTAATAGAACAATACATACAACACAGATAGTGTAAAACATGATGGTACATATTATGCAGTTTTCTGCAACAAGGCAGCTGTGGCTGTTTATAGGCCATTTCCTCCTTTTGCAAAAATCACAAAATCTATAGCCATTCCCAAGCCAGCAAATCAGCAGGAATCTCCCTGCTACGTATGTGCTTGCAAAAGACATCCTGTCAAACTGTCTTTGTCTTTAGAGCTTTTGTCTTCTATGACACCTCAGCTTCACTAAAGGCACACCACCAAAGATATTATCTACACTGATGTTATTTTTTGTGAAGAATCAGTGTCAACAGAAAAGGCATGTTCATTTTCTCAGTTGTCACTTGTTTGCCTGTTCCTCATACCAGATGAATTAGATCTCAGACATCCTCTTCCTGGCTCAGTGGGAAACCTCTTGTACATAGCCACACACAAAATGAACATGAGCAAAAATCAGAAATCAATACACAAGATCCTCTCCATGCATGTCTGTGACAAGGACACCAAAGACAACTGATTTCAAAATAATAAGAAGACCATACAGTTCTTCTGCAGTGTCCAGAGGCACTACAAGAGAAGCACCTTCAAATACAGTGCTTCATGCCTTTATTTAAGCAGGTTGTCTTCAAAAACCTTCCAATAATTTTAGTATCATGTAATCATACTTGAAGGTTCAAGTACAACTAAAACATTAGCTACTCTACTTGCTCCAAATACAATTTTCATTTTTCCAGCCACCGTGAGAGGAGTTCACTGACACTGTATAATCTGCTTTTGTCAAGGACAGACTTGCTACATTAATGGATCAGCCAGTGCTTTAAGTGTGAAGACTACTTAGTGTAAGGAATTATAGAATTATAGCCCTGTACTCAGCAAAAGCTGCTGGTTATGGTGTTACCCCACTGGAAGTTTAGCCACCAACTCACCAAAATCCTTCCATTCTGAAGGTTCTCAGAAACGAATCTGTCAAACACTACAGCAAGCTCCCAGACATCCAGCCAGCCTCTGAAATATTATTTTTATTGCACAAGTTGCCACAGCTCAGGAGACAGTGCATCAGAAAAGTTACCTTACTCTTGTACTTTTTCCTACATGCCTGCTCTTAGACAATATCTGTAGAACGATGCTTGTCAGGGGAGCAAGCTGGGGGTTACTTTTGGCCAGCTGGGGTTACTGCCAAGGCAAGATAAAAACAAACAAAAAAGCTCCAAAACAAACCACAAAAAGACTAACACACAAAGAATAGGGAAAAAAACCCCACAAACACAGAACAAGCAATAAAAATAACAAGGGAAACCATCCTTGGTATTGTAATTGTTCTCTTCTTAGCGATGGTAGTCCTGAGTTTGCCCCACTATTGCAAATTACTATTCCATAGCAAAAACATTATAAAGCAAAGAAAAGCAAAAGATCCAACAACCCCAGCCTTCACTTGGAAGTTTCTTTTACATTAGGCCCAAATGACAGAATTTATGTTACTTCAGGCCAAAGAATGAATAAGATAACTCCAGAACTCCCAGACTCTTTTCTGAGGACACGCTGCAAGCAGGGTCTTATTTATAACACATGAAATTAAGCAAGCAGACAAAGCAGACAGATTTTTCTTCGGGCAGTGCGACTGAAAACATCGGACAACGCTGATGTCGTCTGTATCTGAAAACTGTGTAGGCAATACGTGCGAACTTGGGAGCTTTACTATCACAACCTTCCCAAAAGCAAGCTACTGTAATGTTACCAAGCTCCAGAGGAACACAAGGTGAGTTATCTTACAAATGACCAGCACCACAAACAGCAACACACCCCTGTGCAAAGAAAAATGTTATAACTATGTTGTGCTGGAAGACAGAGGCAACTGAAATCTCAGCTTCCTATGGATTTGTTCTGCCTGTTGAATTAGCCTATTGGGGTGGTTATATTAAGCCTTACTTCCTCAGACATTGGACTAAAAAGCTGACAAAATTCTTATTTTAATATTAAACAGCAACTGCAGATCCTGTGAGACACCAGCTACCAGGCCCTTAGTGGTTCAGTCCAATAATTTAAGTGAACTGGAAACTCTCAGTCACCAGTAAAAAACTGAAAATACACAGTAAGGGAAGGCTAACTCTGTAGTCTTTTCTTAACCACTTCTGAAAGCAGAGTTCTTCAAGGCTACACAGACCTTCACTCTTACCACATATTTTCATGTTCAGTAAACACACAAATATGAAAATTCAAAGGCTGTACCAAGCAATCTCTGCAAGAAAGTCAGGAGCAGGGCCAAAAGTCCGTAAAGAGAAGCTAAGAAACATACCAAATAGGCAGCCAAGATGAGATTGTGGTCAGAAGTTGAAACACAGGGAGACAGTACCTAAGGAAGTGTGTGATGCAAGGACTAGGGCAAAGTCAGGCCAGAAGTGAATGCATAAAATGCCCCAGACAGCTGGCATACTGAGCAACTAGAGGAAACAAGCAGAACTCTGCACCATGTTCAATAAACAGAACATAATCATATCCTTCTCTGCTCAGCAATTTAACTGTCCAAGACTGGCTGTAATCCTGAAGACCACAGCTCAAGCGTTCAGATTCTGAAAAACGTGCTTGTCCAGCTCCTCTCACTCCATTAAAACTACCCTTGAATTATCAAATCTAGTGGGCAATGACAGACAATCCATCAATTCACAAAATTGATCTTGTGAGTGTCATTATTCCAGCTTTTTCTCTAGTAGTGTCAGTTCTATTTCATCTAGTCACTCACATTCCCAATTTCAGATCATACAATGAGTCCTGAGGACAGTTGACATGCTGTATTCTACATTCTTAGGCAGGTGCCTGCAATTTAAATAATGCTGCCAGTAAATCATTAAAACCTCTGCCTCTCAGGGCAGCCAGAATGGCACAGATAACTCTAACCAACTAAAGTTGCTCAAATAGCCTTTTGAAAGAGAGCCTGCAAAAACTCAGTACTGCTTTAATTAATAGCAGAGTGGCAGCTCCAGCTGATTTCTGAATCGTAACTCCCATGCAATCAATTTCAGCACCAGCTCAATGCATAAGTGAAACCCATTTTTTTCCTGATAAGCTGAACACATACAGTTGGTGTCTTTAAACTTCTTAGGACAACAGCAAAGACAAAATTATTTTCCTTTTTTCTTCTCAGACAAGTATGTGTGAGGAAACCTTGTTTCAATTCGAGGCACAAAGTACTGTATAACACACAACAGCAGAAAGTATTGTAGCAAACAATTTATACTGGCAACATCACCACTGGTTCTACTAGGCACCAGAGAACACAAAAAGCTATGGAACAACAGCATGGCACTACATACAATTCTTCTAAAATGTATCCATACACACATTTTTGAGTGGGCAGTTACATTTTCACCACAGTAGAACCAGCAACAAACAAAGTGACAGCTGCAAAAGTAGAGAATGCTGAATTTGAGGCTTTCACTTGGCCTCTCTCCCAAACGACACAAAACCCCACAAACGACACAAATTCACTACATTCCCCTGCCACTCTAAGGGAATCCTACAGAGGCAGCACTACTGGCTCTGTTTGCCTTTAACATGGAGGTAAGCTGTACAAGTAGGCTGCAGTGGGATATCCATTTACAGTATTTACTCCACAGCTTTTTTCTAGAATGAAAAAAATACAATTATTTTTCTAACAGCAGTCGCCATGCTGTGCATTCTGTATTTAGGGGTACAAAACCCATGAAGGATAAAGGTTAAAAAGTGCTCTCTTGGGTTTAGTTTTCAAGAGCTGCCTTACTCAAACGTATACGCTCACAAGGTTTGGAACTCATAACTTTTCTAATGAAGCAACATTGAATATGAAAACTGATCTCTTCTGTAGAAAAAAGAAGAAAAGAAATCTGCATGAGGCTCAAAAGTCTTCTGAAAGTTATAGGGGAAGAAAACCATTAAGGTTCTAGATTATAATTACTTCCTATGTATATGCACACAGGGACCTTAAAAATGGAAAAACTCAAGAACACACACATACTCTAAACACAAAGCTATATGCACAGAACTTAATCAAAATTAGGATCTTTTGCACTTGGATTTACATTGGTCTTACAGAAGAAATGTTATTATAGTCATGATACTCTATAAGAGATTTGTAAAAGTGGTGGTAGCATCTTATTATATATATACACTTATATAAATACATATACTTATTTGACTCAAATGTGAATCAACCACTGAAGATAAAACTATGTCAAGAACAACTTCTCCAGGCTTGAGTAAATGCTTAGCAGATGGACCACCTGACTGATATATGCACAGAACTTAATGGGATAGAGGCAGTATTAATGGGAAAGTTCTCCTCCCTACTTCCAAAGGGAAAGGCAGGAAATCATGCAGCCTATAGAACAAGGAAAGATCAGCAGTGGGAAGTAAATAATCAGTGCCCTCTTTAGCTTTACCAGAAGTAAATTCTGTGGTATTTGGGTTGGTCTTTCAAAATATGACCTATTTCCTTTAAGGACTTCTTGAGGAACAAAGACTTTTTATCTCAGAGATGCTGTTTCCTCTCACACCTGCAATACCTGTATGAGGACATGGTTTTACACTTCAGCTTTCTACTGCCAATCTGAAAAGTGTTTAAGGCAGGCAGCAGTGTTGGTTTGAACGTTTCCTGTATACTGCAGTTTATAACTTCAATGACACTAACTAGTGATGGTGGTTTAAGCATTCCAGCAGCAGTTTAAATGAGAGGTAATTTTTTACAGAATTTTTCAGGACTCCAAGCCAAATAATAAACACATACCTAAAAGACACAGGTGACAATGCAAGTACTTTAAGTCTCTCTGAGGGAGCTTCTGTGAGACTGAAATTCTGCAGGACCATCCGGGTGCCCACAGTCTGAAGGAAATATTGGATTTTATTGAAATAGAGGGTTTTAAAGGAGATGATAAGATGGATAAGCTTGGCAACAACTTCAAGATGCTCTTCAGCAATGGGGAGCTCAAGCATGTACTCAAGGCAGGCTACAACACCAACACAGCACGGGATGTTGGCACTCATCCTGGTGACCTCAGAATCTAGGCCCCTGATTTACAGTGCATAAAAGAGAAGAAATCTGTAATGCCTTCACCTTAGAGCAGGTTTTTCTATAAGGAGTTTAAGGAGTGTTTTAGTGAATCTCAGAAGTGTTTAAATGTGAGATTCTCACAGAAGAACAGTGAGTCTACCACAGTTCTCTTCCTTGTGTGCTTTGGAAGGGGTGGGGGGGCACTTGGGCTGCTGGACTAAAGGATTAGGTTGAACAACAGAGCTGGTGGGTAATTTGGCATTTTAAGTTTTGAGATGAAGATATACCCAGCTACCCAAGCATAAATACTTTCCCCTGAATTACTTATTCTCATCTTTTAGTCAAGATGCTTGAGAAAGGCCTATAATGCACTTTCAAAAAATGAGCTTGAACAAAAATTCATGAGTTTACCAGATGTGGAAAAAGCCACCTACAACAGAATTGATAGCTTTATAGCACTGTATGATTCTCCCTTTCTCTGAAGGTCTGCTGTGTTCTGCCAAACACAAATTACCTCCTTCCCTTTTATAAACTTAAGGTAACATATCATTCTGTACATTTCACAGGTAGCAATTCTCTCTCCTTTTCAGAGAGTGGTGTTAGAGATGTCGGGAAGTTCCCTAAAGTTTAAATTAACTTTTCACTTATATTTAGTTTCTAAAAGTTCAGACCACTGAAAATGTTCAAATCATAAAAGTGGTCCAAAGTCCCCATCAACTCATATTTACTGATAAATTCCTTTTCCTTCTTAATGAAGCATTTCTGCAGCAGGACCAATCATTTCAGCAATGAAAAACTACTTTTATCCAGGGTGCTTCAACAGCCAAAAATAAGACAGTGAAGTGTAACTGTCCAGAATTTATGCCCAAATCCTGTCCTGACTTGAAGCAGGATTCAGTAGACAAAACAGGAAAGTGAAAGGATCTGTACTGATAAATTGATCTGACTTCTTCAGACCATGTAAAGTATAACAGACTCCTAGAAGTCATTTTCCCCACTGTAAGACTTAAGTGGTTCAGCAAAGTTCACGTCTTCAATCTACCAAAACCCCAGAAAGTCATTGTGCAGAAACATACATCTTCCTTCAGCAAGATGTCATATTCCATCTGTTTGCATCTGTTTGGCACTCTCTACTTCCCAGATACTGGGCTTTTTTTTTTAATGATCATTGAAATACTGTTTATATTTAGGCAAACATCTCCTCCCCAGAGTTTGTTAACCCCGTGTGTGTGCCAAATGCATAATTTTCTTCACTACAGACCACTGACTGAAGAGTTCATAACTCTTCTCCCAGAACCGAAGAGCATTTTTAAATCTGGTTTTCTTTGTCTTCCTAAAAAGGATGAAGATATCTGTAAGAGTCACAAGACTTAAGTCTGCTTCTGAAATTGGACTTTCCAAACCAGGAGAGCTGCCTTCAAGTCAGAAAGCAATAAAGCCCTCATGCACAAACACAGTTGTGGAGTACTTCCAAACCCCTAAAGAACAAGCTTTTAATCATCTGGACTTTCAAGTGGATCAGAAGCTTAATATTCCATGACTGGCAAACTAAGGGTACAATAATACAGGCAGCTGTTCCAGAAACCTATTAAAATACTTGCAGAACCAATTTTAGTAACCATTTAGCAATCAGATCGTTTTGTGCCTGCTAAAGCACCTGATCCCTCTGGTATACAATGTCTCAATAAACACTGTCATTACATCAAAAAGTCTATTTATTTATATCGTACTTTAATATATTGGATGAGGATGCACTCTTCACCCAAAGTCCTCATCCTTGGAAATTATCTTTAAATTTCCTCTGCCACTTCATTTTTTACATGTTTAAGTCTGCTCAGATAGTTAAATGAATGTACTTTATTCAAAGCTTCCCAGAAGATTTAGAATAACTGTTAATGAGACTCAAGAGATAACAAGGTTAGGATTATCAGTGACTGGCTCCAAAACCTTACTGAAGCTGGTGTACCAAGCTTGCAAGACTTACAAAACTGAAAAACACACAATTCTGACCTCTCTGGGACAAATTCTGGATGAATGTCTAGGGTGTTGACAATTCACCAGGCAATCCAATAAAAACATGAACACATTATCACATAAGTGAGAAACATCAGTGGTCCAATAACATGAAATGTATTTTTTTTATGTGTGTGCATGTAGAGAGGTGTAAATAACATTAGGATTAAAATACTAGATCAAAGGAGAGGATAGTCAGCACTATCTGCTTCACTGAAAACCTCTCTCAAAGCAGTAAAAGAGATAGATAAATAAATCATAATTTTATTGGAAAGTTCTCACTAAGTTTTTAAGCCAAACTAATCAATACAGTGATACTACCTCTCTGTTAAGGTCCATTTACTTATATAACACAAACTGCTGTAACTAATGTTGCTCATATAGAAGTCCACCCCTAAAAACAAAAACAGTTTCTGAACTCTCAATCCCAGTTACAACCTTTGGTATGCCTCACATCTGTGGCATTTTTGTGAACCCTTCACAAGTAACTACATAACTTTTGTGGCTGCACAGCATAAAGCAAATGCAGCTATACAAGACAAAACATTCATTTATTTGACTGCACTGTACATTCCAGTAATATTCCATCAAATCACTACATATTCTCTTTTTCTATAACTGGTTTCATTCACAAATGAACTAAATGAAGTGAATAACTTTTAAAATGTATTGTAGGAAGTCTAGACTTTCAACGGAATTCTCTAAGTCACCTCAAAATTAAATTAGATATTTAGAAAATAGTTTGATGTACTTGATACACACTATTTGCGTTAGATTCAGGGCAACTATTATCTCCATATCCCTACAGATTCTCCTGGTTCCCACTGAATCTACTACATGGGATAGTTAAGTAGCCAGCATAGCATTGTCATTCTGCCATTTCATCACATTGCAGAAGCACAACAGGGAGTGGAGTCACCTCATTTAATTTGGGTCCTCCAGACAGACCACCTTCGAGTCAAAGGGAGCTCCACACAGACTACTTTTATTTTGCTGAGCCAACAATTAATAAACAGTCAACTGAGTCACCTGAGAAAGAAGAGAAATCAGCCTCTGCTTCTATGTCTGGACTGCTCTTAAGGCAAAGTTGGCCTGGATACACCTATGCTGTACAGGACTGCCAATGTACTGTCTCACAACAGTATCTTCTTTCAGTACTGAACAAGGGAGTTCAATTTCTTTTTGTTTTCACACTATGCTTGTTTGCATACACTTGTTTTCAGAAACACATGCCTGCCTGCACCCTTTCTCTTTTTGTTCAAAGTATCTAATAATTTTTACATAGATTTTTTCACAAAATAGATTTTTGCCACGAATTTCTAAACGCCATTAGTAAGACATTCAACAAAATTAAGACAAAACTACAGATCTGGCCTGAATTTTACCTCATACAGGCAGACCCTTATATGACAAGATTCCTTAAATGAAACTTCCATATCTAACTACTCATCCTTTGTGACCATGTCTCAGCTTCTGGGTTTGAATGTGACCTTAAAAACACATTGTCTAATTACATTTTAGAAGGATGTCAGCACCGACAGCCTGATTCCATTTACTTGCAAAGGAACTCAAAGGAACTCAAAGTTTTTGTTTAGACTTTTAAATTTAAGAGTCCTACCCATGGCCAAAGTAAAATCTTTTGTCATTTTTACATTATCCATAAAAATCTACACAATGAGACACAGGGATATTCTTTGAACTTTGCTGGTTGCTAGACACAAGATGGTGGGTTTCTCCAAAACGCTTCCACACAGACTTTGATTAGAAGTCTACAAGCCCAAAAGCTTACACCATTTTTTCCCTGTCACAACTGCACCAAAAATCACAGGTGTCTCTCAAACATTTGTGAGAACTTAAATGAATAATTCCAAAGATACTATTCAAGCACTACTGACTCAGGCATCTGCTTTTCTCATGACTAAACCTAAGTGCATGACAATCTGCTCTTGTGCTCATCTCTCACATTCTGCCTGAAACAAACTTATTGATGTGTGAAGGATTAGCAGCACTCCCTCAAGGCAGGGTAGAATTCAGAGCAGACCACATTCCTAAAACATTTCTGGGAGGGCACCCCAACTTGCATCAAGTCTTAGTAGACTTTCTCTCTAGCACAGTCTTTGCTCCATAGCCCCATCCTAATTTGCTTTTCCATCTGGCGGGTCTTAAAATGTTACAAGTTCACTGCAAATTAAACCATGAGCTCTGTATGATTGCTTTGACTTCATACAGGGATTCAACACTGGAGAAAGTGGAAAAAGAACATTCCCCTTCCCCTCCTACCCCATTTTTTTTCTATTGACATTCAGAGTAGACCAGTAAAAAAAAAAACCAAAATTCTCACCATATAGTATAGAAAAATTTCCTTTCTGTTTCAATCCTTCTCATACATACCCAGTGAACTTCCTAAGAAATCTTTTTTAATTGCTCTTGATAAATGAAGTATCTACCAACTTACTTCCCCAAACAGGAATATCTTTGCTTTCTGCTTTCATCACAATGGAGGCGAAGGTCATAGTTACTGGAATGGCATCAAAGTAGGAAGAATGGGGAGCCACCGTTAATATCGCTGCTTCCGCCGGCAATGCCCGTCTGCCTTTTACATTTATCCAGTGGAATCCACCAGCAAGCCACATCATTCTCATTATTGCTTTCAGCAAAATATCCACTATCCTGTAAAGAGTTGGGAAAACGGTTATGTTGCCACAGAAACATTAAAATATTCAAATGAAAAATTGCACACATGACAAAAGTTCAGATAGGATAAGATGCTTAAAACACAGCTGGAACACCGCATACAGTTTCTTTCTCAGCTGATTTAAAGCCACTTTCAAGGTAAGATGCTGTTCAATTTCATTTTATACCCAAACACTAATTCATTCTAGTCTCCAAGACTGGCCTTTAGTTCATCATTAATTTTAATTCAGACTATGACTGTTAAGCTTCTTCTACACAATGCCTAATAAGGTTTTCTAGTAACACCTAAAAAGCTCTAATAAATTGAGTCCTGAAATATGCTATTCGATATTGCCAGAATGCACTCACCTTGTTTCTTGGTGTCAAGTTTACCCAAACAAAACAGGGGACAAATGTAGGGCAGAGATTCTCAAACACTGGAAAGCCTACAGGGTACATACAGGAGCTCTGGAAATACTTTACTTTCTTCCTTTTCCCTACCTTCTCCTAAAGTGATTTGGATTTTTGGTTTTGTGGGGTGGGTTTTTTTTTTGTCCATGGGGAAGGTTTTGGGGTTTTTTTGTGGAGTTTTGTTCATCTGTCTTTTTAAACTGTCTGACAGTCCTGGAAAGAGAAACTTTGAACAAACAAGAGTACAAAAATTGAACATCACTAATGTAACACTTACAGGGATTGGAGGCTGGAGAGCAGGGTAACACTGAAATTTGGATTAACGGGTAAGGGAGAATTGAAAAAGATTCAAAATAACTGTACGCAAGACTGAAGGCAGCCAATTGTTCCATTAGTTATTGTATTGACATCGCTCCAAATGAAATGTAAAGTGACATGCCTCTGTGGTTCTCAACCTCCTTTCCTCCTGTGATGCAAACACAACCAGCTCCCTTCATGCTAGTGCCAGCTCCTAATTTTAAAGTTTTCTATAGAAGAGGTGATACACCCCTCCTTTCCTGCTCCCCAAATAGCAGTTTTCATGGATGGGAGGACACTGTCTTACATTTTATCTTAATCAGCATTGCAATATCAAAGCAACCACAGACTTTTAACCAGCACTGAAGAACGGGGCAAGCCCCCAGGGAAACAACACAAGTTTGACAGGGTAGAAGACAATGGGGTGAAGCAGTTTAAAACAACAATTTATAATATGAAATCCGGGCACATTCCATAAAGTCAACCCTCATAACCAGATGTTGACATTACAGGAATCGGTGCAATTGAAGACGCCATAACAAAGCTTCACACAACATCCTCAATAAAGATAAGAAGCCAGAGATTACCAGTGTAATTCTTGGATCACCTGGCAAATGAAAGAGTTGAGACATTTCTAGTCACCCACCTGAGGAAAATGTTTAATGATTTTTATATTTTTCTTTTGAAGAGAAAAGTAGGCCTCTGAGACAGGTAAAAGTATTTCCCATCTTATCTATTTCAAACTGCTGAACTATATAATGATTCTCTTAGCATTTCAGCACATCAGTGACTCACTTTCGCCACCAGGAGAGGGGCTTTTCAAGCTCTTGCTCGTCAGATGCCATTGAAGCGATGAACGCAAAAGGCCAGGCCAGCAACATCATAAAAGCAGCAAAAAAGAGTCGGATAGGAAACAGAGTCAAGGTCATGAAGGCAATCTGCAAAATGAAAGTAATAAAAAAAAAAGACATTATTCCAACACAATTTCAGACTGAAAAGTCAGTGATTCCTAGAAACTGACACCATTTCTTAAAAATAGCCAATGGTAGAAACAGCAGAATACCATTCAATTGCAGATATGCCAGATAAGGTTAAAAAAGCACACTTTTCAATATCACAATAGCCGGGTAAGGATGAGTAACAAGGCATAAGGTGCTGTCTCATGTTGTGCATAATCTGATGCATCTCCAGGCTGCTGTGGAAAGATTAATTCATATTCTTCTCTTCCCTGATGCAGATCTAGTCATCATGCAGCTCTCTTTCCACTTCCTCTCACTTCCCAAAACAGCTCAATGACCAACTCACTCTGTAGGGGCACAAATCTATACATCTAGGGTAGGTGCAGGGAACACCCAGCAGGTGAAAAGCCCAAGATACCACTTTCAAGCCCTAAGCTACGAGGCCACTGCAGATGGATTTCAGAGTGACGGTTCAGACCAGCACCATCATCTCGTAACAACCACAATCGCACTCTCCAGAACAGGATTCCAGTCCCTATGGAGACTCTGCTTTAGTCTGCAGGACTGACAGAAAAAGGAACTTAATTTTTAATTTTTTTTTTCTTAGATAGGCTAGTTTCCCAGATGAACCAGTAAAACTTCACACACTACTATGGTCAGGTGAGCACCAAAGTTACACCAACTCACACAACTCTGCATCCACAGACAAGACCACCATGTCTGGCAGCAAATAGAGAAGCATTCTGGAGATGAGAGCACTTGCCTTCTAAGTTTCTAAAATGAGAAGGACCAGTAACCAAGAAATAAGTAAAACAAATTGCAGGTGACGACAGAGACCTTTGGGTTATATACCTCCTTCCTCCCTCCATCCCTCCCACTTCTCCAAGTCCTCTCCTACTCCAGGGCAAAGCTGAATGGCAGGTGACTGGTAGTGAGATACTCCATCTCTTGACTCTCTGTACCAATCCTTTGTACCAAAGATCATTTTAGAATGAAAGCAGAAGTTGCATCCATAATGCCATAAAAGATGGCAAAAATGTGCAGAAAAGGCCTCTTGGTCCTCCAGAGACAGCAGGGACAGTAATGGTCAGCAAGAAGCAAATGCACCAAATGTACAGGGTCTGGCTGTGACACCAGCCTCTTTTTAGCAGTACCTGTTCACACAAGAAATTTGGCAGGAGAGGAAAGTATGTCTACCTCCTGAAGGAGGTTAGGAATCAATAAAGGTGCTGTTAACATTTGAAAACTAGTTCAGTCTATATCTATGTTCAGACATCTGGGGAATGAAAGCTGCATCCATGATTTTTCATCCAGGAAAGAAAGCTTCTGTCTGTAAAACCTATGTACAGCAACAGTGCCAGACAGAAAAAATGAGAAGATCCTGTCCTCACTGGCCACTGCCAGAGACCAGAAGGCAGGAGACACACTCTGGCTCCAACCTTATGTGGACACTCCTTTGGTGATCACATTCCTACATATTTGGGGTGTTCATAGAGACATGTCTTCCATTAAAATTATGAATGCTGTTTGGCAAAGAGTAGGATGTAAACACCTGTGTTTTGAGATACATTTAAAAACTCCTAAAGGTCCACCCAGAGTTGTACTTTGAGGGGTTCAGCTCATGACCAAAGAAATCTCAAGAGGGAGTTGACTACAGCTTATTTAACATTTGCTGGCCTACAGCATCCAGCTTAGTTTTTCAGAAGCTGCAGTGTATACTGTGAAAGACCTATGGACAGCCTGTAATGGAAGGCTGAATGGAAACTGATCTCCATTCTTCCATCAGAAGAGCTAAAATCTGATGTAAGGCAAGTCCCTTAAACTAAATAGGTATCATATGTTCTCCTTGTTTAGAGAGACAGCAATCAGTTGAAGTATGACCTCACAATGAAGGTATAAACCATGAACTCAAGTTTCAAGTTCTCCAAAATATCTGGTCCTACATATCTAAGCACTGAGCAAGAGAATCACAGAGTACCCTTGTTTCTACTTCTCTAGGTCTGTTTCCTATCTTGAAAAACACTATCACAGCTCTCATGCACAGGGAAGCTGAAAAAATGCAACTTGGAAATTATCAATACTGTAAGAAACATCACTAAAAACAGTTTATTCCCAACAAAATATCCATGACTTGTTACAAAGCAGCAGTCACAATACAGAGAAAGAAAATATTATTTGACATGGTAGAGGTTTTTCTTTTGCACATATCAGATAGAAATTACATCTTACCCCACACTTCCTCGCTATTACCAACCCTACAGCTCAACTCACCAAAGATGGCAGTGAAGGAGCTAGGAATTCATCTCTCAACAATTCTCTCACTACCCACTTTCCCACTCTGCAAGTTCCCCAACAGACACATTCACGGAGATAAATACAGCAGGAGAAATTTTCCTGTGCAGCTAAGCCAATCTAACAGATCACTGCTGTGAAAGAGTGGTCCTGTTCACTCTCTCCTCAATCCTCCCCCTGAGTCAGCTCTAGCACTTATGTGAGCTAGCAATGAGCCAATATAGCTCATTAGTGAGAAAAAACATAGCCATCCCAGCAAAAGAAAATAATCAGAACACAAAAACACAATGATATGCTGGTTTAATGAGCCAAATCAGCTCACCAAGGCACCAAATGAACACCAGCACTGGTGAAATAAAAGGGCCAGAAACACTGTAAGAAAGGAAAATGGCACTGTATCATGTTTTGAACTAGCAGGGAAAAAGCTACAGATATTTAGTGACAGCTCCAGTAATGCTTCTGCCTGTTCTACAGTGGTAACAAGAATCAAGAGCTTGGACTCACATGACAGGTGCCCAGAAGATATTAGCATGAACAAAATCCATGGTTTATAAAATAATGTCTGTCTCACAGAAAGAATCTTCTTATTATTGCACTGAAATAAAACAAGGAGCTTCAAGAATGACCCCTACTGTCAACCTCAGATTAGAGTAAAATAACCACCATTTCTACTGATGAGACTCAGTTCTGACACAGTGTTACTGCTTTTACACTCTTGCAATCTCCCAGTTTTTATAAAGTCAACGAAAGGTGACATGAACAGTTCCTTGACAGTCAAAAGGATTTCTTTTTACTGTTGTTCTTTCTCCTCATGGTTGTTTTACCCTCTCACTTTTTACCTTTCTTTCACTCCCGCAGTCTCATGCTGGAACATGCTAAAAAGTACCTACTTTTGAGCTGCATTCATGAACTAAAAAGCTAATCTAGCCTCCCGAAGAGTGCAGGACGAGGTTGTAGCAAAGATAATGGGGCTATCTGGCAGACCATCAGCAACAACCACCAGACCATCGGACAAAGCAGCCTTGTCTCCCAGGCCCCTGGGTTCCCTTCTTCTTGTACCTACATTCCTAACCTTCCTCGACAGCCTGTGCAATCCCAGAAACCTCCGTTAGCTCCACAGGACAGACAGAAAAGCCTGTGACACAACACATGCCTACAGCTGAACAGGAAGTGAGTTCAGCTGCAATGGTTCACACCGAGCCCTCGGAAGCTCTCCAAGGCTCTACAGAGGAGAATGCACACTTCTGTAATTCACCTGGGGAGCATTTCTGCTCAAGTGGAGCAGTTCCACAGCTCGGCTTCAACAGCTTCTGTTGCAAGCACAACTTATAATTGGTGAAGAGGGTGGAAAAGCATGACTAAGGCAAAGAAAAAATCTACCACATTTCTGTATGCCAGCTTATGGGCTTTTTCCTGCATAAAAAATGCAACAGTAAGACTGAAGGGAGGTTGGGTTAAAGAACTCTGTGCTGTTGTATATCAGTGAAAGAACGCCCACTTAAAAAGCAAGTCTGAGACTCACTCTGGGGAGGAAGCTGTTCCTTTGGCCAGTGCACTGAAACAAACTCGAGCAGTTTAAACACATCTCCTCATCTTCACTGAAAATAACAAATCCTTGAAATGGATTGGCAAAGCTCATATCTTGTACCTACGAGCAGGGCAGCCCACAAAAAGCAGGTGTGTTCGACAACCAGTCACTTCCCCAATGAAGCACCTCAAGGTCTGTCAGGACTAACTTCAGATCAGCAATGCCACTAGCTCCTATGAGACTTATTATCACAAAGACGGTAAAACAGAGTCTGCTGTCCTCTCCCAGCAGTATTTTTAAAATTTCTTGTAATTAACCAAGTAGAAAGCAACAAGAGTTGTTATAACTGGAGGCAATCCTAGTCCATATGAACATGCGCTATCTTCTCTCTGCTCACTGAAAGACTTCTACCTCATTAACTGCATATTAACCATGACTTCAGGAGCAAAGTACAGTACGTGAAAAGGAAATCCTTATAACTATGCAATTTCTTGAGGAAGCTCCAGGTATAAACTAAATGAAGCCAATGCTACAAATCTTTTCTCCCTTTTCCAGCTCAAGTAACAATTTATGAGCAACCAATGAATACATACTGGGCAACTTAATAAAAAGTGAAAGCCTTTTCTCCTGGAGCTTACTATAAATTCCTGGCCTGCCCGATATGTAACATGAGGCACATGCTGATGTTTTTTAAGTCAGGCCCATACATACCTTGTGTTAAGCATGCGGGCAGCAACCGGGCAGTGCAACAATGAACTTCACTCAAATGCAAATCAAAGCTGGATCTAAAGCGCCTTGACCCAAGAGGTTCAATATTAGTGAATCATAATGTCCTACCTTAACAGGTAGTGAAGGCTGTCAGGCTCCTAAAACAACAGCTTCATAAGGCTGAAGTATTACCGTGATGGAAGCGGCAGAAATGGCCAGCCCCTCATTAGGTGAGCCTCTGGCGGTATTTCTTCCTCCAGCCAGTGACCCAGATCTTACGGAAAGCCTAAGACAAGGGCCATGCCCTCTGAATACCCAACCACTTACTGCTCACCGTGCGAGGCGAGGCACGGAGGGGGAAAAAAAACCCCTAAAACCAAACAATGAGATAAGAAGCCGCGCAACTGCAAATTTGCATTTTAATACCGCTTCCTGTAGTCTCACCGCTATCTGCACAGTACCTAAATTACGCCGCAAGGACTATTTATCCGGGGGCAAAACTTCGGCTGCACCGGATTGTCTCGGCCCAGGTTAATACCTACGTTCAGCTTGATGCTGAAAAAGAGCGGCTCCGCAGGGCTGCTCCCCCGCCCTCTATTTAAAAAAAGCCCACAACACA